>OMLC01055194.1:0-28449 GCA_900302585.1 Regalecus glesne
CATATGTATGGAGGACTAAATCTCTACATGAATGCTAAAATACTAACCTATAAGTCTGAGGAACTATTTTCTTTTGAGTAATGCTGGCACCATTTTCTGAGAAGCACTGGAAATGTAGTTCGTACACCAACATGAAGACTCAGCATACACAGAGGTATGGAGAAGCTACTTGGAAAGTTCAGCCTCACATGCAAACAGTTGCAAAGCTACCTTCAAAAGGTTACAATATAGGCTACAAAAGACGCGTTGACTACAATGTGCGATGTCAGAATGCAAAATCAAGTACTTCCTTTTTTTAGGATGTTGATAAAAGTTGCATTTTATGTCATAAAGTTGAAGAATTGAAGTATTCATACGATTTAAGTCTAGAGGGAGCTGTGGTTGCTCAGTGGGAGAGCTGGGCTTTCAGGAAATGAGAAGGCAGATGTAGATCCCACAGCAGGGCGTCAGGAGGGGCATCTAGCCTTAATCCCTCAAACTCCATCTCGGTGCGTCTCCATTCCCATAACGTGGGCACTAGTAGTGATATGCAAAAACAGACCTCTCATAGTAACTCAAGTCTGGGTACAAGCGCAAATTAAATAACACTATCTGACTTTGTCATATGGGGGGGGGTCATAGCTCAGGAGGTAGGGCTGTTGTCTAGTAACTGGAGATTGGTGGTCAGATCCCTCGCCTCTGCAGAAAGCATGTCGAGGTGTCCCTGAGCAAGACACTGAAGCCCTGACAGTTCCCTGGGCGCTACGCCTGCTCACTGCTCCTATACGATAGGATGGGTTAAATGCAGAGAACAAGTTTCATTGTAGGAATGTCCACATAAAGTGCCTTTGCTTTCCTTTCCTATCCAAATTTGGACTTTATTCAACGCCTGCCAATGTATGACGGAGTGTAGTCAAGTCTGCTGAATACACTCACAAGAAGCGTGTGCATGTTCAGACATCTCATTACCATAGAGATTATACAGCCAAATAGGAAAAGTGCAGCTAGTTTGCTTCATCAGACAGGATCCAAGCCTTCATGTGAAATTCTCAGGAGAGGAAGACTGAAAGTCAATTTGAATACAACTGTTCCGTAGCTGGGGGCGGCATAGCTCAGGAGGTATGGCAGTCATCTAGTAATCGCAAAATAGCTGGTTCAATCCCCGGCCCCTGCAGAAAACGTGTTGAAGTGTCCTTGAGCAAGACGCTGAACCCCTAGCTGCTCAAGCTCCGAGATGGAATGGTGACCTAATCAGGGTGTTTCCCCACCTCTCCCCCAGTGGGCACTGGGGTAGGCTCTAGCATGACTCCGCGATCCCACATTGGATAAGCGGTTGATGATGGATGGATGGAACATGCACAAACATATGCACACCCATGCAGACACATGGTACGCTTCTTTCGTTTAAGCAGCCCTCCAATCTCTCACAACTGGCATTAACTGTGCAGTCATAACACAGAGCAACTCTTCATGACACAACCTGTTTGCAACTTTATGCCCGGTTCTTGTGCCCCCATCCCCGGGTCTGTGTTCAAAGAAACACTGTCACGCAGTTAAATAAATGTCCCATGGTGACGAGGGACAGTCCTCACCAAGTCATGAGGGACTCATCAGGTTGCAGGACAATTAGATGATGAGCTCCGCTCCATGACGTGAATGAACTGTGAAGTAGCAGTAATCCCTTTAATCTTTACCTCCTACCATATCGTTGGCTGAGAGGAATAGGGAGTGACACACACACACACACACACGCACACACACTCACACACAGGGAGGGAGAGGGAAAATACAGAGACAAAAGAGCATCGGGGAGGGAGACAAACACAGAGACGATGAAACGCGAAGACAGACTGGGGTGAATACAGATGAGTCAGGCGAGGGAGAGAGAGAGAGAGAGAGAGAGAGGGGGATGGAAAGAACACCTGGCAACATGAAACAAAAACTACAAGAAGTGGTGGCAGAGATTGTAAAAAACACGGGGATGAGAGCGACAGACGGGAAGGTAAAAGGGGTAAACAGAGGGAGACCTTGACTAAATGGGAACCAACGACAACACATGAGGTCAGTTTCTCCACAGGTGAGTCAGGCATTCACTTTCCATCTGGCCCTGACGTTCCAACTGAAACTACTTCCTCGGGCTGTCGCGCCACTTCTCCCCCTCTAATACAATGGAGCTATGTACTGGTGCCACACCCCTCCTATGGTGAGCAAAGTCCTATTATCCTCCTCCTCTCTGTTTGTCTTTTCTGTCTTACTCATACCTTCAAAGGTGCAAGAACAAGTCTGAAGAGGAGTTTCACAGAGAAAGCACAAGGAGCTCGGTTCAGTTACCTCAGGTTTACAGAACTCACATTTCCCCAATGCTGACCTGAACTTAAGGAGCTTTTTCTATTGGGATGAGACATACACAATGGCCATGGAGGCTCAGGAGTACACCTTTGGAAAGTAACAACCCAAATGCTGTGGGTTCGAACCCACTGCAGGGCAACAGGAGGAGCAGCTGGCCTTAATCCCACACACCGGCCCTGGGATGGACTGGTGATCTGTCCAGGGTGTTTCTCCACCTTCCAGCCAATCAGCACTGAGATAGGCTTCAGAAGATCCGTGACCTGACTTCAGACAAGTGGTTGACGATGACATGACATGACAAGAAGACATACACAGCAATTGTGCATGGCCATATACTGGCTTCAACAGAGATCAACCCTGTGTCTTCTATGCAACAGGACAGTGTCTGATGGCCAACACCCCTCCCTCCAGCACTACAGTTCCTAGCAACACTACACGATCATTAAAAACTGAACCGCATGCGTGCACACCCACACAAACAAACATGCCTCCAACATTCCTCGTTTAGCGATCTCAACGACATCTCCCTCTTTCAGCAGGCTCTTTTCATCAACATGATTTATTGCCTAAATCTGAGCTCTTTGGGGCGCACTGCATCCAAAGTACACAAACATGACAAGTTATGTCAAGATCTCAAAACATGAGGAGTTGAGTAGAGCTCTCAATCTCACAAAAGCCTTGGTCTAGATAACCAGGGAACAAGTTCCCACGGACCCCGGGGGTTCGGGGTAGCTCAGGGGTGGAGTGCGTGATTCGGGAACTGATGAGCCAGGGGTAGCGGATTTGAACCCTAGGCGGGGCATCAGGAAGGGCACATTCTTTAATTTCATCACATACTCATAGTACAGTGTTTTCTTTACCTCTACCTCTTTCTTTCTCTCCTCTTTACCTCCACTTTGGGGGAGCTGTAATTATGTCTGTTAGGGCCGAAGTGGCTAACCAGTAGAGTGCGGGTCTCCAAGTTGGGCTTAGTGGGTTCGATCCCACTGTGGGGCATCAAGAAAAGGGGATCCGGCCTTAATCCCCAATGCTTGGTAGATTGGAGGCATACAATAGAAAGTACTTTGAGTGGTCACTTGACTCAAAAAGAGCTATATAGGTCCTCTGGTGGCGTAGAGGGTAATGGCACCTATGTTCAGTGCATCTCTGCGTCATGCAGATGGGTGTTCGAATCCCAGCTGCACCGTTTCCAACCACGGCCGGAGGTCAATAGTTAGTGGGTCATAATTGGCAAAGCCTCACATGGGTATAAGGGTTAGGTTGGATAAAGGATTCTGGGTTCACTAGTGTGTCCCTCTGGGTTGCGGTTAAGTAAAGGGAAAGTACTCTGCTTCATTCTCCTCCAACAGCCAAGCACTGTGCTCTCCTTGTGTGACCGCAATGTGAAAAATAGTGAGGGCTAGTGGTCACGTGACTTGGAGGACTGACATGCTATGGCTTCCTCCTACCTGTTGACGCTCTAGAGGGGTATGAAAGAGACTGACCCAACACTACGGAGCTCGAGGAATTCGAGTGGGGGAAAAAAGGGGACCATTTTTTTTAAGAAAAAAAAGAAAAGCACTATATAAAAAAAAGTTGATTTACTATTTACTTGTAGCAAGGAGTGCCACTGGACATGTGGTAAAGCAAATGCTTACCACATCACTTGAGGACTTAGTTTTTTTACATGATTAGTTTATATTTGACTTTGTTGCTGCTTAGCCTGCAATGCACGATACAAATGTTGACTATTCGTAGCATTTTTTATCTTACCAAGATGGCAAGTACACTTGTCCGTTAATCCCGTTGGATTGGTAATATTGACTGAAATAAGATCTTACCACACGCAGCAGCCTCCTCTGCTCCTTGAAGGTGGCACAGCAGCCCAGCACGCCTGTTACCATGACAATGGCTCCAGCCAGGACCAGGATGTAGGCAGAGGCAGCATAGGTCTTTGAGGAAAGAAGGCTGATGTAGTCGCTCTTCTCAACCAAGGTCCAAACACCCACAGCCATCACTACGCCCCCTGCCAGCTAGGATAACACATGACAGCCACAGATACCATCTGTTAGTTGACCATGTTGACATCATAGAATCAATAATATTTTCCCTCAAAGAGCCAACACAACCTCTCTGGAGCATCTGAAGGAGACTGAAATAATAGCCAAAAGTGACCAAAATAAAAAGGTTCTGGCTCATCATTCATCACCCTGGAATCCATGAAGGTGACAGCTGTGGAACGAGAAACCATAAAGTATAAATGTGGCACAGGGACCCTATAGTGACATGCATCCCCACCTTAGAGGTTATTGTCTGAAATAAGTGAGACTTGCCTCAGTTTAACCAGAGGGATGATTGTGAAGGTGGGCCCGTGGTAGCTCAAGGGTAGAGTGTGTGCTTTGGGAATGAACGAGCCAGAGGCTGTGGATTCGAACCCACCATGGGATGTCAGGAAAGGCATCCGACCTTAAACCCCCACATCTGCCCTGAGATGGAGTGGCGATCTGTCCAGGGCTGCCTTTTGCCCCAATGATTTCTAGGATAGGCTCCAGCATGGCCCGAAGACCCAACTTCGGATAAGCAGTTAACAATGAATGGATGAATGAATGGGACGATTTAAAGGACAATAGTCAGTCATCGTAAATTGTTATTATTCATCTTTTGAGACTTTAAAATAACAAACCTATCTATTCCTTCACAAGGTCAAGCTTCTTAGAAATGTTTTTGATCATATGTTATGAAGTTGGATACGTTTAGAGAGCCCAAATAAGTTAGGCTGCACCGACCACCATCATAACCCCCATGGTGAGCAAAGTTTGAATCTGATATACGATCAATAGCCTTATCTGATGGCTTACTCCAGCAAAGCATTTCACTCTCTTTCATATTATCTACTGCTTCAAGAGCAGGGAATGATGAAAACGATACACCATCATAATGATGGAGTCATTGTTGCAACAAAACCTTTTCCCATTCCAAGCCAATAACTTTAACAGTCTTCTTAATTGAAATTTAATTTACAGGGGGAAACTTTGGAAAAAAAACAGTCAGGCAGGGTGAAAATGAGGGGCTTGAATTTGTTCAGCTAAAGACAATCTGGCTTTAACGCTGCTGTGCAAATTAGAAGGATTGAGCACATGACTCAAAAACATCCCTTTCCTCCACTCTGCTTCCTCCTTCCCTCCCACAACCCCTCCCTCCAAACTAGGTAATTACACTCGCATGAGTTTGCCAGAAGTATCTGCCAAGTCACTGTGTATAAAGAAAATGTCTGAAAATCTCTAAAACAACGTTCTTGTGAAGCACTGTTCTAGAGGTTAAGTGTTTATAAAGATCACTATTTCCAGAGTATCGCTAGCACCTTGTGTGGTGAAATCCCTCGGAAATGTGTATTGATGCTGAGAAGACAGTAAAATAGATTGCATGGGGTTATCCTACTTTTTCTGCAAATCTCTTGGGTGCATCCACATTGTTTACAAAAAAACACTGTTTTGACTAGCAGTGCTAAGACGGTATGGGTGTGTGTGTGTGTGTGTGTGTGTGTGCGTACACTCTGACTGCTGAAATCCACTAATATATGTAATATATGTATATTAAAACAAGCTATGACTTGACATGATAAATAACTAAAGCCTTAAAGTACACAGATTAAGCAAGATGGGCAAGATCATTCATAACAGAAGACAAGTAGTATAAAAATTAAAAGTTTCAACTCCTCTTCCAAAGTTGGGTTGCAGGGGAACCGGAGGCTGTCTCATTGCTTATTAGCCATCACCTTTTGCCCAATGAGCAATGAGATAGGCTCCAATGCATACGGAGTGGATTTGCAGAGATCTCATTATTGAAGGAAAATGATTAAATGATTAAAATGATTACGAAAATGGGCAGCCCAGTAGCCTTGAACCAAATAAAAAGCATCAGGGGCCATGGCTCAGGAGGTAGAGCAGATCATCTAGTAATCTGAGGGCCACTGGTTCGATCCCTGGCACCTTCAGAGATTATGTAGAAGTCGCCTTGAGCAAGACACTGAAGCCCCGACTGCTTCTGATGAGCAAGTTGGTGCTCCTCTTGGCAGACTCTGCCATCAGTGTGTGAACGAATGTGAATGTGACGCATGCGTTGTAAAGTGCTTTGAGTGGTCGGTAGACTAGAAAAGTGCTATGTATGTAAATGCACTCCATTTACAATTCAAGTTCCTAAACAGCGAGCTCAAGAATGACATAGTTCCACCAGCTCCGGCATCGGTGCTCTGTAGCTGATCACAGGGTCTGAGACCCTGAAAACTTTTTTGCTGCATGGATTAATAGGGTCTCACAGGTATCAAGTAGACATTTGAACAAGGCTATAGATTATGAGTCTGGCAAACATGGATCAATCCAGCTTTGGAGGTCTAGTCAGGATGCTCAGCAGAATGAACAGATCAGTCCCCGATTCTTCAGTTAACCTACAAAATTATAAAGCTGACAATTCTTCTGTCCATTCAACCTGGAGATGCTTGGTCCATGGCAAGCCAAAACTTTTAATTCAATACATCCACTATCCTGATTGGACTGGATGCTTAAAAGTCTCCCTGAACTTACAATACTCTAGTTCTATCAAATTTATACCAAAGGAAAACAGGGACAGCATAATGCATGTTACTCCTAATATGAACGGGCAGCTGTCACTTGGTAAATTGGGAAGGACAGCTGGGTGCTTCAGAGTGTTGGTTCTTAGTGGTGTCTGGGGTTCAGCCTGAGATGATTGGCAGAAATGTGCTGCAGCATCATTTGGATGCACATTGGTACATTGGACTTCTATCTCCAGACAGTTTCAATTCTCTTGCCGTGCAGCACAAATTAAAGTTGTTCCTGGGACTATTCTCCATGAAAAGGCCATTTCAAAAGTGAGCAACTTGCTAAATGGAAGGGCCCATTTGGTATAAAATTTTGCCACAAGGTTCAGATTCTTCCACTTAAATGACAAGTTACATTTTTTGCAAAACCAGCCGAAGGGAAATAAATGCAAGGGAAAGGTGGATGGATATAATTTGGTCCCATACGGTTCATACGGTTGTAACTTGTGCATCCGGCATTGAAAAAGATCTTTTTGTCAGCCAATTTAACAGCCAGTCAATTCCATTGACAGGCAGATATGTAATTATAATATATGGGCAAAACAGTCTGTGTGTGGGTTTACACACAAGGTGACATCAGCCATTTACAGCATCTAGGATGCCACTTTTATCCCATCAGCTTTTGAGAAACAGGGTTTTTCATGGATCTCATGTGGTCTCTGCTAAAAAACAACCATATTCATAGAGTTTTAAAGGGCTTAGACAGTTTACCAGTTTGCTGTTGCATAGATTTAAAGAAAACATTTTTTTAAAATATCTCGAGAATGTCCAAGGATTTCCCAGAGCCAGTTCTTTATATTGTATAAAAAGTATAGCCATGGGTATATTTTTCCCTTTTTCAAATGCTTAATGATAAGCCTATCATACGTGTTGAGTGTTGGTCTATTGTACTCAATGGCCATGGTCTATTTTGCCTTGATACACACCCCCTTCTGGATTTCCAGCTACCATAGCTCTTCTTAAATACTTCTAGTCAATCCAAGGCATTTAGCATGAAAAGCTATAATATGAGGTGTTTATAGGCTTATCTGGCCCACTCAGCCTCTTTAGTTAAAATACAAAACATGGACTTATTTTAATCCACTAGGATTAAGTCAAGCACGTCAGAGAGCAAATGACAGTCTGATCAATTTATGAATACACGAATCAAAATGGAGAATGATATCTCACCATACTTAATGTGTGCCAATATACCTGATTTGGTTAGTCATTAGCTCTAGCATCATTCATTCATCAATAACTGCTTATCCGAGGTTGGGTTGTAGATCTGCTGGAGTCTATCCCAGCACTAATTGGGCAGAAGGCAGAGAAACACCCTGGAGATATCACGGTTTCCATCACAGGGCAGGCTTGGGGTATGAAGGCCAGATGCCTTTTGAAATAATTATCTATTTGATGTCACAAAAAAGACGTATCTATTTGATGGAAATAAAGGCAGTCTCGATGCATGCAGGAAAGGCAGGAAATCCCAGGACGTTGAATCAGTTCATCTGAGGATGAGGGGCTAAAAGTGTACATCTATAGTCACCTTACCATGCTGTAATTGCAACCATTCCCCAACCCTGTGTGAATAATGCACATTGTCATTGTAACTCTAATTAATGGTCATAGTAATATGCATATGAAACTGATCAGTGGTTTTGGCTATGATGTAACTGTGCTGTTTATAAGATCGGGGATACCTGCAGTCAATTGAGATTCAAAAAGTCACTCAGATGAGTGGTAAAACTTTTCTCTCAATAAATGTTGTGTCAAGATGAACTGATTCAACTGTCTAGAATATAAATACATTCCATCTTCTCACATAGATGCCATGTGTAAAATGAGTCTGAGTGCTGAATGGGAATATTTACCGCTGAGCTAGTACATCAAATATCAGCTTTGTGGACAAATACAAATCGAGAAACTTACCCAGAAAAGGAAGTTGAAAGTAAAAAGGAGATATTTCAGGCAGATGGTTCCACATGTTTCCTTCTTCTCTTCATATGCCCCCATGCTGTAAAGGATTAAATGATTCCAGGAGTTACAATACAGTTAGTGACAGTTTCATACAAAAATAAGTCAGTTGTGCTAAAGAAAATAAATCACATCATTCCTGTAACAGCCCTGTCAGTTTTTTGAAATCTAAAATGCTCTTCTTTGAAATTGATTTGCTACATAGAGGATGAAAGACTGGAAATCTTAAGATCTCTTGGGTAGTATAAGAGTCCTTTAATGATATCCGATATTACAGTAGAATTCAACTCATTTCTCTATAGAACCTCAAACACTGTGCATCCATATTCAATATCAAATAATAAAGGTATTAGACTGGGTACAGGAGCAACATGAATAACATAAATTGATCAGCTTCCCCTTTATAAAAGACCTCCCTTTAGGGGTCGCCAACTACCTCAACAAAGCAATTCCACTTTAACAGTAGATAAAAACCTGTTTTAATGAATGCAAAAATACAAAAGCCAAAAGCAGAAGTAAGAGTGGCATATATAGTATAGGATTAAAGAGCCATCTAGAGACCTGCCTTCCCTTTATTGTTTGGTGACATCAAGAATTGAGAAGTTATGGGGATAATGTGGACCCTGGAGGAGTCGATCTGATGAGATCAGCAGTGTGGGGAGAGTGTGCAAGCCAAAGCAAAGCCAATACTTGTGTATCCAGAGTCATCCATGACTAAGCACCTAAGTAGGAGCTGAGAGACCGCCAAAGGCTAGGAATTATGACCAACTACTGCCCTGGTGCCAACTTATAAATGACTCTAAAGGCCAAGTGGTTAGGTGTTCTTTTAATACCATCATGAAAGCTGATAATGATAGAGGGATGTAGTAACTCGGTGGTAGAGCTCCCATGTCAGTAAATTACTAAGCAGGTGTCACAGGTTCGATCCCACTGCGGAGCATCTGGAAGGGTAACCAGATTTAATATCCCACGCTCCATCTTGGTTTTGTTCGTGTCACCCCCGACAACATGCGGACTAATCGTGAGACATAAAAGTGGATCTTATTTATGAGAGTGTCAAGCGGAACATGTTTCCAGACCAGCATGAAACATTCTCATCATTCTTCCATCCATCCATTGTCAACTACTTATCTGTAGTTGGGGGATTAAGTGATGCTGGAGCCTATCCCAGCACACACTAGGTGCAAGTCAAGGAAACACACTAAACAGGTTGCCATCACATCGTTCTTATCATGTGAATGGAAATTCTCACTATTCAGTCAAGTAAGGGAAACACATTAAATTAAACATGTTACATGTTTCTCATTAACTAACCCCAACGAGAAATCCTAATGAGAAACATATTACGCGAAATGTGAAACATATCACGCAAAACGTGTAACACAAACATGTTACATGAAACGAGTTACATGTAATGCTTGTCTTGTTTCATGTACGAGTTTCATGCTAAAACAATGGAGGAGGTCAGCACCCCAGACTGTTCACGAAAGCTTCTAGTTCTATAAAGAATCTGCATTGTTTTCACATACATGCGGCCTATATATTATTGAAAGGTATGCGGAAATTTGGTTTTTCATTTACAATAAATCTGAATTCCAAATGTATTAACCAAATTATTATTGTAATTGATGGCATTGGTCTAATTGTGAGCAAGTATAAATAGCGAAAGAATCTACTAAATTGTCAATAGATGATTCACTATAGAGTCCACTAGAAACATCGATGAAATTCTTAAAATACGAAAAATCTTACAGTACATACACACGTAAATAAACTGTAGTGGCTCAGCAGGTAAAGCGGATTAGCATCCTCTGTGTAGCTTGGTAAATATGGGGCATTCATGGTAAAGCGCTTTGAGTGGTCATTAGACTAGAAAAATGCTATATAAGAATACATGGATTTACCATTCATGCAATAATTTACAAGTATGTTAAAACTGTTATTTACAACAACAAAAAAACAGACCGCCATGTACTCCCAAAAAGTCCAAATGCAATGTGAAAAAGCCACTGACAAAACATAAAACAGAATACGCTAACACCGTCTTCACCTCCTCCTTAAGTCTAAAATCTTTTTAACTCCATACATTTTCATGCTTACATACTAGCCAGTCAGGCCCAGGCTTGCTTTTCTCAGGATACCACTCAATTATCTTTCCCTGAACTCCCTGCTGCCTGCTCCCACAATCCTACATTGTGTGTGTTTGAGTGTGTTTGTTTGTTTGTGTATGTGTGTGGGCTCTGAACTTGTGTCTGTTGACCATCTGTTGAGCTGGACTCTTTTAACAGGCGCCTGTTAATTCAGTTCAAACACGGCCTCGTTGACAGTTCACTACTGCACTGCTTCTCAGCCTTCAACGAAGCCATATAGCTATATCTAAGGTCAAATCATTCAACAGGAGGAATACTCCTTTCACTTTTGAGATGATCAAGTGAAAAGAACCTGATTAACAGAAGTGACAGACTTAATGATTCTCTGACATGATATCCCACAGGACTACTGTCAAGTAAACAAAGCCCAAACATCCCAGCTTCCAGAAGACAGACACACAGATTCCCCAGCTGTCTTGACTGTACTTCATGAGAGAACCCAGTTGTGGAGGACTTGGCAAAAAAAAACAGACAGTTGCTTTTAGCCCGAAGGTGACTGTTATTTACAAATTCGTTTGCATTTTAAGACACTGCTCACTAATGGCCCTCCAAAATTAGATAGCGAATTTAAAGACCTAATCCCTAGGACCGTTTAACGTGTCCCAATGAGGGTGGACATGGACTTGGACTCTACCATACAGTCGTAACAATAAAACAGAAACATACACGATGTCAATCTAAATAATGATATATGAGCTTAATAGAATTGTTTTATCATGTCAAGTATCAAACCAAAAGTAAATGTCGCATAACAATAATCCCTCAAATACATCATTTTGTGTGAGAAATATCGGATAACAGATCATCTTTCTATCCTATATTGAGACAGCTAAGTGTGCATCCCGACGTTTCAACATCCATATTTCATCCTTACTTAGCCCAACCATCTTCAAAATGACAAATCATCAGTGTGACAGAGTGTATGAGAATAGAATTAAAATTAAGTATGACATTAAAGCGTTTTTTATTTACCGTTGCATCTCTTTAACAAAAGATAGCATCGGCTACCCGCTACAGACGTTGATGGATTCGGTGGTCCTGTGTTTTGATGACCTCCCTCAAAAAACAACAGAATTACACTACGACTTAGAAAATTTTTATATCTAATTAATTATTATGCATTAATCAAACCAATTAACAAAGCCTGAGATATTAAAATATTTACTATTAACGATAGTGTTCCGTCGTTTGTGCAATGCAACGTCGCAGCAGGCGAGGAAGGTATCTATCGGCATTGGCCGGTGAAGCACTTCCTGGTTACGTACCTGCTTGTTTCTGTGATTCTCCGTCGGCTGGAAGAACTACCGTCTTGTAATGTTAAACTACGGGTGCCTTGTTTTCATTCCAGGGTGTTTGGGTCGAGGGCCTTCTTGACCGTTTGAAACAAGTTGCTGAAGAGGCAGGATAACGGACAACGACCTCACGTTACACCGGTGTTGTGTAGACGCAGACTCCACCCCAGGGCACCTTCTCCCCGATCAACCAGTTGGGATTATTTTCTCTGTCCTGGGGCATACGTTTTGTTAAAATATGACGTAACGTCCTTCCAACACTACTGTTTCCGGGTTCAAGCCTGCACTGCTTTGGTTAAATCTCTCGTCTTCTCAACATACCGTATTGCTATTTCACTTGTGTGGCTAGATCTGTGTCAGATAAAACTATTCAAGACCCCTTTTCTAACAAATGTGTTTTCATTTTATCAACTTGTTATTGGTGGTTGTTTTTTGCCCTAACTCTGAGTGTGAGTACCCCATTTTGCATATCTGTCCTTTACCAGGGTATTAAGTACCTTACATACTTGACCCAGAGTTGATGATGACATTCAAATGAATGTTGAAACGTCCACTAGCACTAAAAAAATCTACATTCAGATGACCTGATTCAAACTATTTTCACCTTTTTGATTACATGGATTATTGGGCATGAAATGATGTTTTCTAAGTATACATTCCGGCATTGTTTGCCTAAATCCAACTATGAGTAGCCTAATTTACATCTCTGTCTATTACCAGGGGTTTAAGTACCTCACATTCAGATAAAGTTGACATCTTCACCTGTCACCTGTATAACCGATGAAACGTCACAAGAATCCCAATAAAAATTGAACATCGATTCTGCCTTCATTGTAATTTTCTTACCAGGATTTTTGGACACACACAAAGTAATTTTAATTGGGAGTGACGAATAAGAACAGTATTAGGAATGAGGATATTAGAGGGACACCTCGGGATAGATAGTTTGGAGTCATAACAAGAGAGGCATGATTGAAAAGGTTTGGACATGTGTGGAGGAGAGATGCTGGTTTACTGGGAGAGGGATGCTGAATATGACGTTGCCTGGCTAAGACCTAAGAGGAGGTTTGTGGATGTGGTGAGGGGGGACATGGAAGTGGCTATAGTGAGAGGAAGATGCAGGTTAGGAAGAGATGGATATGGATGATGATGCACTTTGGCGACCCCTAACGGGAGGAGCAAAGCGTTATTAGAGGACGAACTCATGAGATTACACTCCAGTACATTAGATGGCAGCATTCATCTTTGAAATATTTGTACTCCATCAGTAACACCAATGAAGAATCAGCCGGCCAGTCACGTTAGTTTTTAAGGAAGGGGTTGTAATTCTGATAGCAATTATTTCATTGATCCATAGCCTTTTCCGCATTGTTATATTTTCATGATCTCTCAACATGAAGTTACAGTGGTGACTGACAACGCGAGCATGAATTTGAAACACTTGTCAAACGAGGTTAGTTTAACGACCATGGTCTAGCTAAGCTACTTTGTGCCAGTTAGGGTGACAAGCTAAATTAGCACTTAGCTAAACTAGCTTGTCTTGAGCGCCAGTCGTCGTCATCTTAGAAGTGCTGTTGTTTCCATTTCTTTTCCTCCTCATGTTCACACTTTTGATAGCTTCAATCAGTTGCAATATATTTTGGTGTGGCATTGTTTTATATTGGGTGTCATTGTTGCCTGTAGCGTCACACCGAGCGGGAACATAATGTCCTATGACCTGTGTGTTGTAGTTATCCTGCTGAAATTGTACTAGACAGATGTGTATTATACAATTCATAAAACGACTAATACTGTAAATTCGCCCACAGTACTGAAAAACCCTACACATTGCCTTGTTAAAATATCTTATAACTGAAGCTAGTCATATTATTGTGTTAGCTAACCTTGTTAAGTAAACTATGACCATTAAACCTTCAAACACACCCTAAAATTATATATGCACTACACTCTTCTTCATCTTCCCTCTATTAGTTATAAAACTTGATTTTGGCACAACAATAAAATTACGTTTTCCTTTGTTTTCCTGGCACATTGCTTTGGGCATCATTTGTTGACCTGATGTTTTTTCCTGTTTAAGTACCAGTTTGTCGAATGAGGGGCCTCCCAGAGCTGAAAGGATGCAGCAAAAAAGGAACATCCAGATTATCGAATGGGAGGACCTGGACAAGAGGAAGTTTTATTCCTTTGGGGTGTTCATGACTATGACCATCAGGGCCACTGTCTACCCAGCCACACTCATCCGCACACGGCTGCAAGTGCAGAAGGGCAAATCACTATACACTGGCACCTTGGATGCCTTCTTCAAGATTCTGCGAGCAGAGGGCGTACGAGGCTTATACCGTGGCTTCATGGTCAACACCTTAACACTGATCTCAGGACAGGCCTACATTACCACTTATGAGTTAGTGAGGAAGTATGTCTCCAACTATTCCAATGACAATACATTAAAATCACTAGTTGCAGGTGGCTCTGCATCACTGGTGGCACAGAGCATCACTGTCCCCATCGATGTCATCTCTCAGCAGCTGATGATGCAGGGCCAGGGAGAGTACCTTACTCGCTTTCGGCTCCAGCCTAGCACAGAGGCGGAAAAGCCCAAAAGGATGTTTGGCCAAACCAGGAACATTATGGCACAGATTTTTGCTGCTGATGGTTTCCGTGGATTCTACAGGGGCTATGTAGCTTCTTTACTTACCTACATCCCAAATAGTGCTGTCTGGTGGCCTTTTTATCATTTTTATGCTGGTAAGTAGGACTTCATTATCTTTCACTGTAAGCGAACAGAGCATTATTTCTCAAGCCATTCGTAATAAGTTGGATTATCTACTTTTGTCAAGATGATCATGTCACTTTGACCTTTGTCTAAAGATGATCCATAGAAACATATCTTATAATGATTAACAGAACAGCTCTCCAAACTGGCTCCCAGTGACTGCCCTCATCTGGTTTTGCAAGCCATGGCTGGACCATTAGCTGCTGCAACTGCCTCTACTGTTACCAACCCAATGGATGTTGTCAGAGCCAGAGTGCAGGTAGTGTTCATTCTCATTTAGCTGTTTGGTCTGAAATGCACTTGGATTTGTGCTAGATCAATGCTGGATTCTATGCTAAATTTCCAGTTGGACAAAGAGTGTTTTTATTCACAAGGATAGTGGGTGTGCCATTGTCATCAATTGCTTTAAAGTAGAAAAACCTACAAAGAAACCTACTTCAAGATGTGTTTACATTGAGCAGTTTCTGTTGTGGATTGTTTTCTATTGCTGTTTATTAATCAGCGTTTTTATACATATTCACACATTATCATTATCTAACATGGAGCCTATGAGCAGGGTTGATGCAAAGTGATCCAACTGAGCGCTCACTGAAGTGTTACAGAAGAAAATCCTATACCACACAATGTTTTGAGGGATTTTTTTGGCCCACTTTATGATAAAAGTTATCCAATCACAGAGCCTATGTATAATAATAAATGTATTCTATCTTTTTATCAAATAGGTGGAAGGGAGAACTTCAGTTATTGAGACCTTCAAGCAGCTGATTGCAGAGGAGGGTTTCTGGGGGATGACCAAAGGACTGTCAGCACGCATAATTTCCTCCACACCCACTGCCATTGTAATGGTGGTAGGCTATGAGACGCTAAAAAAACTGAGTTTGCGACCTGAGCTAGTTGACTCAAGACACTGGTAGAAGATATCTGGACATAGATAATATGAACAGTGTGCCATTTTTACCCCTCGTTCTGAGTCTCCATAGGTTAAAAAAAAGCTAAGTTGTAGAATATTAGCTTGAGGACCAATATAGACCCAGCCCACTTTACCTATCTTCTCCCTCCCAAACTGGCTTTCATATATACTACCGTTTAGTATTCCTTTTTCTTGGCCTTTTTAAAAAAAACTGCTGCCTACCTTGTGTGAAATTAAGATGGATATTATAAGAACTCAATAAATGTGATCAAGAATAACTTTTTAAATAATTTATGATATAAAATATTGCTTCTTGGTTTGTGTTGGTACATTTGCTCGGCAGTTAGCTTTTACTGTACAGATACCAGAACCTGTCATCATCTGCATTTCTGCTTGGTTTATATAAGGGTAGCAAAATTGAGGTACTATTGAGAGCATTTGATTTTCAGTTAATTTTCAGGGGAAAAAAAACGTAGTATTTTACTCTGCACAAATCAAGTCAATTTTATTTGTTTAACCAAGTCGGTAAGCCTGAAATCTAGTGAGCTAAAATTATTATCATTATAGAGGTATTTAAAGTGTGCTCAGACTACTGTCAAAGAGGTCCAATATCCTATTAGTGAATGTAAGTTCTGAGTCAAAACATGATGCTCATTATTTGCAAATATATTCATAAAGGAATTTAAAAAAATAAGCATTGGTTGAAAATTTGAAGAATACTTCTCTTTTTTTTCCCCTCATTTACTCTAAAATAGTGGTGCAATAAATGGAGCCCACCTACACAAGTCGCTTGTAAAGCCTTATACAATTTAATTGTTGAAATGTAGCTTTACTTGCTGGTAGGCTATTTAGAATTTGGCACCAACTAAATCTGCCATTAAATTGAAAAAATACAGTGTCAGAGGTCTAACTGTCTAGCAGGTACATGTGTCATCTCATTTTAAGATGTTGGGCCACCAGCTAACATCAGAGTGAGGGCAGCTAACGGGGATTGAGCCTGAAACAATGCTCTGCTTTTTTACTATGGCAGTGAATCGTCTGAGTGCAATCAATGTTTTATCTTTGTTTACCACAAAATGTGATTGTGTATTGCTTGTTAACTGTGTAAATGTTATTATCTCAAAGGAAGGGATTAATTTCTCGCTAAATATTTATTTTGTTCTTGTTCCTAGTCTTAATAACTTGGATTTGGATTAAGCCTGAAAAACATCCAACCACATTTGGATTTCATTAAGATACGGTTCTTAACTCGGTTAACTGTCACTTTGAAGGGACCTCGCAATGAAATCAAAATGTGATGCTTTTGGACCTCTGATCACGATCAATAAGTAGACTACATCGCTGTATGATGGAAGCTACTCAATGGATGTGTTGCCATCGTTACAGTGCAGACTGCATCATCAGATTGCAATATTATTGTGTTTTGGAAAATTATCCCATTTGATAAATACCCACACCTGATCATTGTCATCTGTGTGAGAGCCATGAAAGTGGAGTCAAATTCCATGTATTTGAAAACCAACATGGCCAATAAATAAAATTCTGATCCAACTAAATGCATTTGAGCCCCAGGGTCATGCTTGTTTTTAACTAAGAAAAGCCTTGTTATGTGATAGACTCAGACGGATTCAGACACACGATGAAGGATAGCACATGTGTAAAGGTAAATTTCAAACATGAGCAAGTGTTTGATAGAAGTCAATGTGTACATGAAGGGTATTTTGAATTTAAGGATTCACCCTTTCAGAGTCAAATGTCGTATAACTTTCTGATTGTGGTCACGTGTTGAGTTTGTGACAGACATTAACGTAGACACTGGTTCAGAATCATATTAGTCAGCAATCAAAGCCCTACATGTCATTGTGAATAACACATTTGGGGTTTCTGTTTGTCCATCTTAACAGTTCCACTTCTTTAGTAATCAATAAAATATAACAACTTGTAAAGTCGATTTGGGAATTCTCTGAAATGCACGCAAGCCAAACTTTGCGTTTAGCATCTATTTTAATTATCTTTTATGTGCCAATTCTTTTGTTGGGTATACATTATGATAGATTCAAATGTATTCTGTTTTTCACTGCTTTAATTCATCTAACATTGTATGAATAATCTAACCCAGTTCAAAGTTTCTTGATCAGAACAGGCCACTATGTTATGACTAACTACTACTACTATTTATGTTGTTGGGGTGGACATGGACTTAGATAGAGTATGGGGGTTTAAGGTTAGATGCC
Source organism: Regalecus glesne (assembly GCA_900302585.1). Taxonomy (NCBI): domain Eukaryota; kingdom Metazoa; phylum Chordata; class Actinopteri; order Lampriformes; family Regalecidae; genus Regalecus; species Regalecus glesne. The sequence goes on from OMLC01055194.1 coordinate 18,238, forward strand.
CTTCCTGACACCCCGTGATGGGTTTGAATCCACAACATCTGGCTCATCAGTTCCTGGAGCATTCAGTAGAACAGGCCAGATTACATGCTGTGCGGTCCTATTCTTAAATCCATTCCAAAAAAAGAGATTTAGGAGGGTCTAATGTAATTTGGCTGTCTGGCTGAAATCTTCTCTTGATGCTTGTTTAACTAGGGGGTGTACGTATCAGTACATCTGACTGGGGCTGACATTTTGACACCTAAGGTCACATCTCATTATGTCACTTTGGCAGTAAGATGAAGAGATCTATTAGTGAGAAATCAATTTGGAAGGGAAAAAAAACGTAACAGAAAAATCAAGGCCAGAACATTTAATGACCCGAAACCTAAAAACAAAATTATACCATGAGTACATATAATTCTAACTTTACAACAGTATAACGCCAAAGCCACTTAGTATTTCATTTCGAAGAGATTTGTGGTAGAGGGAATGCTCCAAACAGTTTCCAAAATGTGATTGTGGTTAAGAGAAAAAAACAAATTCTTGTTTCGACGGCAAACATTTAATAATGTCATAATGATGAGAAAATATTTTTGACTTGTTTTATTTGGTCACATCTGGCTTTCAATAAAGCATGCAAACAATGTGATTAATTTCAGATTCTACTTGTTGAAAGGAAAGTTATCTTTTGCAGCTCAACATATAAAAGCACACTGTACACAAATAGCCATGCACTTTGCATGCATTCACCTGTACACAACGTCTTTTCCCTGCTTTTACAGAATGAAACTCCTCTCATATTGGGTCACGTGTGCTCACTCTCCCCCTACAGAGGTAAAACCAGCCATAGACTGATAGACAAGTGTGGGGGTGAAAGAGACGCCCCAGCAGGCCCGGTGAAGTAGATATGGGGCTTTTCTTAAAGCTGACACATCCTGGTGGGATGACGGAGAGCTCCTTGCTCTGTTCTATACATTAATTATCAAGCTGCTGTCTAGAAGACTATTTGTCAGAAAGATAGATGAGCAGCTGTCAGAGGGGCAACAAACCTGCGTTGGTTGGGGTTAGGCAGGGGCGGGGATGGAGGCCGGCCTCTGATTCTCATGGGATATTAGTGTGTGTGTGTGTGTGTGTGTGTGTGTGTGTGTGTGTGTGCGTGTGTATAATGGTGGTGGGGGTTAGTTTTCTTAAATATCTTTTAGGAAATTGTGGCACCACGGTAGCTCAGCGGTAGAGCACATGCTTCGGGAACTGACAAGCCAGAGGCTGCAGGTTCGAACATCAGTAAGGGCGTCCAGTCTTAATCCCCCAAACTCCATCTAAGTCCATGTTCACCTCCACAACATGGGGACTAATCATGACGCATAAAACGGACCCCTCATCTCTGAGGAAAGTGTATTGGCAAGGTTGTGTAGTTTGATCTCCTCGCTCCTAGATCTACAGCTCATATTAAATCCTGTGATTGTTGAGAATGCGGAGGTCACTTTGATGAGTTATGAAGCATTTCTCTCGGTATATATTTTGTGTCCAGACAAACCGATTCAACTTTCTGTGATTTCCTCACCTGGAATATTGAGGATGCATAGAGACAATGAGTGTGTGTGTATGTGGGGGGGTCATGTACATAAGAAAAATGTGTAGGAAATAAAGATGATTGTATTTTTATTGCACATACTCTTAAGATAGGCTTTGAAAAAGTGTGTTTTATGAAGGATCGCTGCACAGTTCACTCATAGCTTCACTGACATTGCAAATGATATATCCATACTACTTACAACCGCGGCTGAACTTATGCACGAGTCACTTTGACTGGCCATCGGAAGAAGGGCATTTAATCCTCTAATGAGAATAAACCATTAAGGATGGGAGTGTGCAGGGGTGTCGTTCTGTGTGTGTGGGGAGAAAGAGATAGAAGGGGTGAGATTTGTGGTGTGGGATCATTACAGATAGAGAAAGGGAGGAGATGGGGCCCAGGCAAGGAGGGGCAAGGTTGTGTGTGGGAGGGCTGGGGATGAGGGAAATGAGAGTGGTCTGAGGAGAAAGAGAGACTCAGAAGCACTTCAGGAGGTGAAGGCTGCTGCAAGGAGTCAGACGCACGCTCATCAACCCGCAGGAAAATGCCCAATTTTGCAGGCACTTGGAAAATGAAAAGTAGCGAGAACTTCGACGAATTACTGAAAGCGCTTGGTAAGAAAAGAAAGAAATCATCCTTTATTCCTTCATTTTCCGGAGAGAATTTTCATGCATTTCTTTTCATTCTAGTAACAAGACATTTAGCTATCTTGGACTGATTCTTGTTAGAAAAAAAGTGTTTCCAAATAAGCTAGTATCAGACTCTGATCATTGGTTTAGATAGTAATACATTATTGGTACTGTTTTACGTGGGCCGCTTCTTTATTTTCATTGCATTTAATTTGTTTTGCATTGTAAACTGCATATATACATGCATATACACACACACACACACACACATGTGGTCCATGTGCCATATCTCATACTGCACAGCCTTTGAGGAAGTTGTGAATTAGTCACAGATGAGCATAAAGTTTGAATCTGTTTTGGTGGCTGGTGACAAATGTGTGATGCATATCACACACTCCACCCGCCCCCCATCTCAAATCTCTCTTTTTAAAATTTTGTCTCATCATGAACGGCCACTGGATCCAATCCATATATGGATAACATATCTCAGATGGACAAAACTGTTTCTTCATCACAGCAGTTTCCTTTGCCTCATAGAAAACAAGTCGCAGCAGACAGAGCAGAGACTGCGAGTCTCATATTACTGAAAAGGGTATGAGTATATGAATGAGGATCGGTAAATGAGGATGAATGGGAAGCAGACAGAAGTGTGTTCTCATCTAATGGTTTGTACTGTGACTGTTTGACAGAGATGGCGAAAAGGGTTTGCAGTCATTTGCAGGACAAAATCTATCACGAGAGCTAAACAAAGAAAACAGTACCAGCATTCCTCTCTCTCATCAGCCTGTCATTGCACTCCCTCCCATATTTGCAACATCTGCTGATAACCATCTCCAACGTGGCTGCTCGAGAATCCTTTCATATGAATACTGACAGGATAAATGCTACAATATCTTCCCCTGGCTCCAAAAAGGTGACATGGATAGCTTCTTTTCACTGAGGCCTGACTACCTGAGACACATGCTTCTGCTAATATCTCTCCCTCATGAAAACGGGCACCCCCCCCGCTGTGGGAGAACACTCAGCACCTTTCACCTTTACGGGACACTGAGCAGACATTCTAAATTTGCAGTGACTTGCACTCATCAGTCAATAAAATATGTAGCAAAGCAGGCCCGAATCCCAGCTTTGAACTTTTCCATTTTTCAATATGGCACAGAAATCCATGTATCCATCACAACCTTTCACTAGCTAACAGAACTTATCCATCATCTTACCTGATACCAGTGTGCTGATGAGACCGTCCCGTCAAATCTTGTGTATCTTCTTAGGAGTGAACGCCATGCTTAGGAAAGTGGCAGTGGCAGCTGCGTCCAAACCCCACGTGGAGATCAGGCAGAATGGTGAGCACTTCTACATCAAGACCTCCACCACCGTCCGCACCACTGAAATCAGCTTCCTCATCGGGGAAGAGTTCAGCGAGGAGACTGTGGATGGTAGAAAATGTAAGGTAATTATTTTATGCATGCTCAGTAATCCAGGTAAGGAAATCCCAAAAAGTTACATCAGTTCACCTGGACGCAAAGTTTAGAGGGAAAAACGTTTCATTGCTCATCTAGTGGACATCTTCAGTCTCAACTGCCTGCAGGGATCCACTAACCCTATAAACAGCATGGTTGCATAATGACATCCCTGCCCATGCATCCGAACTCGGGCTGCGGTGTCACGCTAGATTCACAGCACTCGATGGAACACCCTGGACAGGTCGCCATTCCGTCACAGGGCTTGAGCAGTTCGGGGTTCAGTGTCTTGGTCAAGGCAACTTTGACAGACTTTTTGCCTTATTATATTATATATGCTTCATCATATTTTAATTTCATTGGTATTAACTCTAAGTCCATCCCCCGCTAACTGCTTATCTAGAGTCGGGTCACAGAGGGAGCAGATTCCAGCCAGGAACCCCAGGCTTCCCTTTCCCATGCCATATTAACCAGCTGAGGGATCGAAGTGCTTTTTAAAAAAATACTCATCCATTCTATTCATTAGTTTTTTCCATATTGGCGGTTTACTGGAGTATGTAAGGAGGCGTAGAGGAAGATAAAGCAGTGATCATACACAACCCAGATCGATTCATCTCTCTCTGCACTGTTTACTGCTGACATCTGGGTAGCTATGAATGAGGCAATTATTCTGTTAGACATCTGGCTAGTTATGAGTTATGCATCATTGTTCTGTCAGAGGGCCGCAGTAGCTCAGCAGTAGACCACAGTTTAGGAACTAACAAGCCAGATGTTGTGGGTTCAAACCCACCGCAGGGTATCAAGAAGGGCTCTTGAAGACACGCTCTGTCTCAGTCCATGTCCACCTCCACAACATGGGGACTAATCATGACATGTAAAAATGGACCTCACATCGTCAGTCTGCTAGACATCTGTTATGAGTAAGATGAGATGCTGTGTTAACAAAGTCTTTGACATGTAACTTATTCACATCTCCATGTTTGAGGCTTAGTGGTGAAAGGGAGGGTACAGGAAGATGAACAAGAGTGTTGATACATAACAGATGTCAGTCCATCTCTTCATCATTTGACTGCTGATGGTGTCAGTGGTGCTGGATAAGGAGGACAGTGAAAATAAATGAATGAATCGATTTGGGGAAATCGCAGGCTCGGGATCTCACACAACCTGACTTATCCGTATACACAGAGTTTGGCCACATGGGAGACAGAAAACAAGATGTTCTGCAGACAAACCCTTCTGAATGGGAGCGGCCCAAAGACTTTCTGGACCCGAGAACTCAGGGGAGATGAACTCATTCTGGTGAGGAAAACACCTTTTGTCTGATTTTTCCTCCCTTCCCCTGTAATTATTGATACAATGTGATGAGAGACAAGAGTTCATGCCACCTTAAGTACTAGTTAGACTGGTGATGTGTCTTATTGAATGGATGGGATATTGGGAAAGAAAGTTGAGAAAACTTGGCAAAAAACTAATTGAATTTTGAAATGAGAGCGTTTCTATCTTTGACCACTCGGGCCATTGCGGGTCTTCTCTTTGTCTGCAAATAAGTGTACAGTTAATAGGCAAAAACCGCTGAGCAGATAACAGCACCCGGAGACTTATTCTAATAGGAACTACAGATTAGAGCCCATTGTTGAGAGGAACTGGAACCAGGGAGAAATAATTCCATAAGAGCTCACAGTTCTTTTTACACACATACTTTAAAGAACATGGATGAGCTGTTCACAGGGTTGCTAATTTGTCATTGTTACTTCCTCCTCAAGCTCCATCTGAGTCCGTGTCCACCCCGACAAGATGGGGACTAATCGTGTCACATAAAATGGACCGAACAGAAAGTCCCTCAGTCAGAATGAAGGTGTGTGTAGGTGATGTCTGCATCTTTGAAGGTGCAATCAGAACAGATCCACACTGTTCATTCTAAAGGACGGAGTTTCCGCATTATTAGTTTTCTAGGTCAAGAAAGAAGAGAGTTACTTACCCAAAGGCTGAATCCCCGAATGAGTCCATTCACACCGTGGCTCCAAACGCTTTCATCATATACTGCAGCACCTCTTCATGGACTCCACCGGGACCCTTCGGGGAGATTTCAAAGGTTGCGGCTGCGCTGGCTAGATGAGACTAAAACAGCATACGTTTGTTATTAGGGCAGCCGTCAAGGACACCTCTTTCTCTGGTGAACAAGCCAATGCAGGGGTTTTGTGTAAACATCTGGGACTGATTGGTTTTATGGGCCCGATGGACAACAACATCTGGGTCCAAAGAACTGTTGAGTCCAGCTTATGATGTGGACAGAGATGTCTTCTTCCATCACCTCGGACTGATCGCAGTGGGAAAACTGAAGAAAACACTGAGAAAACACTGGTTTTTGGATTGGACGCACGGGGAAACAAAGGCCTTGGACGAGCATGAAGCCCACCTGTTTCTAGTCAAGATAAGGGTGTGTGGTTTTGTTTGTATTGGAATGATCAAATGCGGTATGATTGGCCCCGCTGGGTTATGTCATTGGGAAAGTTTTGGATTTTTCAAAATACTAGAATTGACTGATACCAGAGACGGACAAGAGGTCAGAGGAGAGCTCTTGACTCCAGCCCATGTTGTAATTCAAAACACTCTCCCCTCGTCTCATGCAGCTTGTTTTGTTAGATTTTTGGACACAATGGCAAACTTTTACCCAGTGGACTGAGGGCTAATCACTTCTCTTGTAGAGCTTTCGCTAAACACCATGAATGTGTGGAAAGTACCTTCTGCTTCCTCTGACTGGGTCGTCATCAGTGAACACCCTGCTTGTTAAATCATGGCAAGCTCACAGTTCTATTCCTCATCCGCCAGAAACCCACGACTCGAGTCTCCTTTCGTGTAAACCATCCTGAGCGCACCTGCAGAGAAAACAAAAACAAAGAACAAACCCAAAGGCTTAAATCCAAACATTGATTAGTAGTTGACGAGGGCAACCAGCTTTGAAAGAGTGGATAAAGTACTATTGTAACCTCAATGCAGGAGCTCGTGTACAACAGTCGGACTCCAGAATACATTCAGAAAAATGGATGAGTGGATGAGGGTAGAAGTGCTGTAGACATGAACTGCAAGCTTGTTCTGAGACTCTCACTCAAGCTATGAGTTACGGATCTGTCAGATTATTTCTGTTCTTATAACGACTGGTGTAAAATGGGACGTGAGGGAGGTGAGTTGGCTTGTATGCAGGCGTTCTTAGCAGTACTGTGTGTGTGTCTGTCTTCTGGCCCCGGTCCAAGTCTACAGCCTCCTGCGGGCTTTAATGGGCCTCATTGATCATGCAGTTGAGAAATGCCAATGGACCCTGATGCTACCTCCAGTTAATGTCTCCCCCGGCATCAGCGCCACACGCCAGATGGAGTCATCTCAAGCCCATTTTTTATAGCCCTGGCCTGTCCTCCCTCACTCTCTCACTTCACAGCTCAGGATAATGATGATCTGTGGTGCTGACAACTTCAGATGCCATATCGCCACGCTCCCGAGACCCCCATAAATCTTAGAACTTGGACCCACCCCTAACCCCAGGCACAAAGCCCGTTCCCCTTCTCCGACTACCATTTTCTGTCACGCCGAGTTCTTGATCTGGAGCTTCCATGTTCCTGATTGAATACAGGGTCAGACTGAAGTCAGAACCTTAAACCGACACTTTCCCATTCAGTGATAGCAATGACTCGAACAAAGGTGGGGTTTGCACTAAGCCCTTTGCAGGAGTCGTGCAGGGCAGGTCTACAAGCACACGAGCCTGTGGAGAGACCAGACTATTCAGGAGACTACTTAAAAGCAGTCTTGGAGGACACTTCAACACACTTTCTGAAGGAGCAGAAGACATAACTACTGACCTTCTGATGAATTGATGCTCTTTTAACATTCTCTTTGAATTACTGCAGGCTTCTTTTTTATATTCTTCTGCTGTTAAGAGGGGGAGGAGCCATACGGGCATCACGGTGGTGTAGTGGTTAGCAATGTTGGCTCACAGCAAAGAGGTCCTAGGGTCAAATCTCATCCCAGCTCCTTTCTGTGTGGAGTTGGCACGTCCTCTCCGTGTCCGGGTGGGTTTTTCCACCGGGTGCTCTGGTTTCCTCCCACCATCAAAAAGACATGCATGTAAGGTGCTTGTGCCCCTGATCAAGGCAACAGGAAACAGAACTGGAGTCGGTCCCCGGGAGCTGCTCACTGCTCCTATGCAATAGGATGGGTCAAATGGGGAGAACATATTTCATTGTACGTGTGTACAATGCCAAATGAATAAAGCTTTTTCAAAGTAAAACATTTGGAATATCAAATTGTAATATCTATAATTAAACATTTGAAATATGTCAAATTGTATCAAATTTGCACTAAAATACTGCAAACATCAAATCGAGCAGCTTCTGCACTAATCAAAGACAAATTAAGTGGAAAATGATTGGTTTATGGTAATTGGATCCACAGTTGCATTAGCAATGAAAATAATCCATTTGGGCTTGGTTGCCCACAATACATTAAATCTGTTCTGCAAGTTATGGCATTTTGCAAAGCCAAACGGCTTTATCAGTTCAAGTCAGCCATGTTTGATGCTGACAGGAGATGATGACAGGGTTATGGCTCTGGGCCACAGGAAACATACTACACAGAGTGGAAAAAGTACTTACACATGTCTTTCATTTCTCCATCTTCCATTTCAGATGTTTGGGGCTGATGATGTCGTGTGTACACGGATCTACACACGAGCGTAGTGGACCTTCTACATCTCGTGGCCGCCAATGTCCTTCAACAACATCCCGATTCAACCTTCGAAAGCATCCAGATGAAACCTGACAGTTGTGTCTGAGAGATGATTCTGGAAGGATTAGTATTATATTATAACCCGCTATTCACAGTGGTCAATAATGGCTGTCCGTAAACCCTAGTTTGTGCAGATCTCCTAACTATAGTTTTTGTATTTAATTTAGTTAGCTTTGGGAAATAAACTATAAAAAGTGTGGCTTTGTTTAATTTTTTACAATATATGGCATTGAAACACATGATTGCTGCAAAAATAAAACTAAAACAAAGCAATGGCCAATGACGCTGAAGTCCATTCAAAGGAACTTTTAATGCCAAACACCATACTGTACTCGTTTACAACATTGTAAAAGTCAAGAACAAAACATGGCAAAGAGTAGAGAGACAATAAATCGGGTAAAAACACAGTCTTTATGTACAATCCAGCTCCCCGGTTGTTCCTGTAGTATTCTGTATCAAACACGGTCAATAAAAAAATAAAAACCCAAGTTATAAACTGCTCGGAGATTGTCTGTAGCCGTTTGAATTACTGACAAGTTGCCTTGATGGACTTCCATGAAAAGGCTGTGGGATTATTTTTTTTTTCATTCTTTTTTTGAAGTTGGGTATTTCTGTGTAGTGATGCCGTCCTCTGGATGGCACCAAACATTTGGTGCTATTGCCTCCAGACAGGTTGGATGGTCCTCGCATGACACTGCTTTGACCCCGATAGGTTTAGGCAACATCATTAAATGGACTTTGGTGAGTTAGGGGAAAAGAACCGCCGTGTGTTCCTGTTGATCTCATTGCATCGTATCCTTGTATCATCAGGTGTTATAGATAATGCCCAGATTTAAAATGAACTGAAATTCAAACGGGTATTCCATGGACAGATATGCAAGTTTTGATCAGGCAAGGCAAAGAATAGAGGATAACACGATATAGCCCTGACTAACCCGGTAGCCCCAGATCACAAACATGCAAAGGTTTTTGGTCTAATCCCAAGTTATGCAATCCCACAACATCAAGAAGAACGCATATGAAAGTCTTCACACCTACCAAACACTACAACAGCCTATTTTACCAACTAGCACGTCTTCAGTCTGAGAGGGGGGGGGCACGAATCAGTACAAGATGGAGCTACTGACGAGCTAAACAATACCAGGTGGTTTTAATGTTTGGTTGGACTAAAGACTTGAATTCACTCGAGTCTGGATGGCACAAGTTATAAGACCCCCGGTTTAAACTTCCCATCCACCTTCACTCACAATATCTACAGTGGCAATTATACATTTACAAAACAGACTGCTGAAGGAGGTACAGAAATAATAAATCCTTGACATCCCTGTTTCCAGGGAAAATAACATTCACATTTATACTCCAGCAAAAACAAATAGGTTAGACATACTGCAGTTATTCTGATTATTGCTTGAATGTTGTTGTGATGCTACAACTGTACAGAAGTTGCGTGTCTGACATTCACATATTGGCTTTGTTGCGGTTTGGGGACATTTTGTTATATAACCAAAAAAAAAAACATACATACAAAACAAAAATATAATCATGTACAGATTTTATAGGTGACACACATGGCAATATCATGATGTCTGTAGATTTGATATAGGGATTTTACCATCCTGTCCTCTTATGTGACATAACCGTTTGGTAAGGGAGTCAGGAACAGCACACAAGGAGAAAATGAGAGTACTTCCTTACCATCAGTACTTTGGGGGCAAAAACATGCTTTCAAAAAAGCATCCTGTCACTTAGCTACATTCAATGTTCATAAAGCAACTTATATATATATATATGTGTG
>OMLC01055196.1:0-13101 GCA_900302585.1 Regalecus glesne
CTGGTGAATATCACCAGTAGCTCTGTTTGTATTCGATCCTGGCAAGGTTTTTCCAAAGACATGTAATGTTCCACACTTGAGGCCTCTGGGTGGCTTCATTTTGTTTTTGGCCCCCTGACACACTCCACTGAGAGATCCATTTCCCACGTTTCCATCAGCCCCCACGTTGTGAGGTGGACACAGACTTAGATGGAGCTTGGGGGATTAAGGCTGGATGCCCTTCCTGATGCCCCGCAGTGGGTTTGAACCTGCAGCCTCTTGCTTATCAGTTCCCACAGCATGTACTCTAAAACTCTGCTACTGCGGCCCCCACTATTGGCATACTACTACTACTAATAATCATAATAATAATGATGATGATGAGGATAATAATGATAATAATAATAATAATAATAATAATAATAATAATTTCCCCCAGTGGGACTAATAAAGGAATATCTTATCTTATCTTAATAACAACAACAACAACAATAATAATAATAATAATAATAATAATAATAAAAAGACTAAAAGCCCAGCTCCTTTGTGAACACCTCTATACTTGAACTTGACTCGATGGACTTAATTAATAAAAAGACCATGGGGGATAAATAGAGGATGTCCATTAAGCGTTTATTGAATTTCACTTGTAAAGGAGAGACGTGGCATGTTGCATTAGAATGAGTTTCTAGTGCCTCTACAATATCGACCGGTGACAGAACAGTGACTAGGGTTTACAAAATGAGTGGTGGTGTCTAATCTATAGGGACTAGTGTCTCAAATGAATGCATGATAAGAGACTTGCCATGTGTGGCCTGTAATGAAGCTGGAGCTCTCTCTCACATTTTCCTTTCTCCTTTGCACAGATCTCTCTCCAGTCAGCCAGCAGGGGGAGCTGGAGGCACGTCTGTGGCGGCACTCTCATCTCCAATGGCTGGGTCCTGACTGCTGCTCACTGCATCAAGTAGGGATGAGTGGACACTGGGGGACACACTAGCGATATCTATCTAGAGATAGATGGTACCGTGTGGCAGGATGTCTGCAGTAGGACTGAGAGGGTCTCCATCGTTTGGTATTTAGGGGTAAAAGTCTGAATGAGCTTATCTAATACTGCTGTTTCCACCACGTTTACTGCCATCCATCCTGCAGCAAGCACAACAGATACAGGGTGGAGTTGGGCAAGCACAGCCTTAAAACATCTGAGGAGGGCTCCCTCACCCTGAGGGCAGCCAAGATCATCACCCATGAGGACTACAACACCATGCTGAGTCGGTGAGAGCTCTACTGCACCCATCATCTCACAATTCCGAGTCTGTGAAGGACGGAGTCTTCGATCTGAGTGCCAGGATTCCATCATTGGTTAATCGATTCATAAATCCTATTTGGCGACATGGTGTAAGTCACCAGCATTGACAAACAAACTGCACAAACTAACTTTCAGCATAATTAGTGAAACGCTGAGGTGGGACGGTAGGGGGCGATATAGCTCAGTGAGTAGAGCGGTCGTTGGGCAAGCGGAAGGTTACAGAATCGATCCCCGGTCCTGCGTATATAGCATGTCTAGATATCCTTGAGCAAGACACGGAACCCCTAACTGCTCCCCGACCGCCATATATTGGCAGCTCACTGCTCCTATTCAATAGGTTGGGTCAAAAATGCAGAGAAGTCCAGATATCCCCTTGTGGTACTGAAAAGGGAATCCTTAAGTAGTACTCAACTTTTTTTTTCTTGCAGCAATGACATTGCCTTGATCAAGCTGGCCTCTTCTGTCACCTTCTCCGACACCATCATGCCTGCGTGCCTGCCTAACTCTGGCTTCGTCCTGCCCCATGGCTTCCCCTGCTACGTCACCGGCTGGGGACGACTTTCCAGTGAGTCCAGACGAATCCTCACTTTGGAATTCCATTCACACAACTTTCTCTGCGTACCTACATCATGAGGTCAGGAGGTCCCCGCACCAATCATGTGCTGTAAACCCTGAATGAGGTGGCCACGGGAGTGGTGTGTGATGTTTTATTAGAGATATTATGCAATAATATTAAACACTGTCAATAGTCGGCATAGCTCAGTGGGTAGAGCGGTCGTCTGGCAATCGGAATGTTGCAGGTTCGATCCCCGGTCCTGCATTCAACATGTCGAGGTGTCCTTGAGCAAGACACTTAACCCCTAACTGCTCCCCGAGTGCCATACGTTGGCAGCTCACTGCTCCTATACAACAAGATGGGTAAAAATGCAGATAATTCCAAATTTCCCCTTGCGGGACTGATAAGGGAATTCTTTCTTCTTAATCATGTCTTGCCAGTAAATATAAGTTACAAAAATTCCATCTGACAGAATAATCAACCACAACCAACAGTGAAATATAATGACATGTATTCTAAATCAGGTCCAAATCCAGAATGTATGATACATCCTCAGTCTGAATGCTCTCATCCACCAAACCTAAATCACCTCCATTGCTGTCCTCCTGGCTGAACTTTGCCCATCTTATGCCCGAGCTGAGCTGAGTCTGTTTGTCCCCCGCAGCAAGTGGCCCCACGTCTGACTACCTGCAGCAGGCTCTGCTACCAGTGGTGGACCATGACACCTGCTCACAGGGCGACTGGTGGAGCCTCCTGGCCACTGACAAGATGGTCTGTGCAGGAGGAGATGGCATCAAAGCAGGCTGTAATGTAAGTTGATGTGTGGAATAGCATTCTTTTTGATTTTCAGAGAATTGTTCAGTGGGGTTGTTGTTATCTGTTGTGCTTGGAGCACAGGGTTTGGTGTGGTAATGGTGTGGTTTTATGTCTTTGTAGGTACTGTTTATCTGTCAATGTGCTATCAGTGTGCTCTATTGTACATATGCAAGGTTTTAATTCTGAAATGTCATATCTAGATTTCGGTAAGAGCCGTGTAATGTTAGTTTTGTAACACAGCAACTCAAAATGTCACTGGTTCTGTTATCAAGTGTTTTACTGTCATAGAGCACAACGTCTAATGACTTCTATGTTCACTTAACGAGGAGTAGGAAGGGATAGCGACAGTTTACATTAGCAATGACTCATTTTTAAACATAACATACATAACACGTAAACAAATAATTAAAAAATATAATGTATGATGATAATAATAATAATGATAATAATGTAATCTCAATAAGGAGTTGGAGGGAGAAACCCTAGAACAAGCCAATTTCACAACCTGTCAGTGAAATAACGGCCTACAGAAGCCCAGATTCTTAGTTGGCCACGATAGTTTGGAAAACCTCCGGCTCACTCTGGTCCGCTGACCCCACAGGGAGACTCTGGTGGACCCCTGAATGGCCAGAACCCAGATGGCTCCTGGGAGGTCCATGGTGTGGTGAGCTTCGGCTCCGGTCAGGGCTGCAACGTTCTCCAAAAGCCGACAGTCTTCACACAAGTCAGTTCATACATTGGCTGGATCAACATGGTGAGGAACGGTTTTATTTCATAATGATCTTGATTACATAACAACATAGGAGGATACAACAGGGCAGGACACTAACTGTGTCTTTAACATTTTCCTTTACTACAGATGATGACCAATAACTGAGGAAACGGTTTCTACTGTAAAACTAACAATAAAAACAGGATCATTTATCATGTGTGCTTTTCTCTATGCATGTCTCAATTTGACACGGTATGAGATAGCTGTTATGGTGTGCACAGGGACACATAGTATACAATCCCTAATGCTGTTACTGGGGTACTTAACTATCTGGTGTTAAAGGGATATTTCACCAATAGCATTGTGTGTGTGCAATCAGTGCTGATGAGTGATGTAGTTTACTTAAGCAATTAAGTCCTCACTGTATGGGGATGTAGCTCCGTAGTGGAGCTTTGCCCCGGGTTTAATCTCTGGCATCTCCACATTCCTTTTGGCAGCACGATGGCCCAGTGGTTAGCAGGAAGGGGAGATAGAAATGTATGAGGAAGGAGGAGACATGAATGTGAAAACAAGATGTTTAAATGGTGGCATAGTGCTCAGCACTGTTGCCTCACAGCAAGAAGGTGCTGGGTTCAAATTCCATCCCAGGTCCTGTCTGTGTGGAGTTTGTATGTTCTCCCTGTGTCTGTGTGAGTTTCCTCCACATGCTCTGGTTTCCTCCCATTATTAAACACACACACGCAGGGACTGGAGATGTGAATGAGCTAGCTTGAAGCTATAATCTGGTGTGGTGCATTGAATTGTGATATTAATGTAAATATCTGCACATGGCTCATGAAAAGAAAAAGAGGGAAAGAAGTGAGAAGTCAGGCTGTTGAGAAAGTGTGAGAGAGGGTGATAAATGACATGGATGTTAGAAAGCTATGGATCAATCAGAAAGGAGTGAAACAGTATTGAATTTAAGAGTTTTTTTTCAATTTTGTTAAGATATAGTAAGGTGTTTAGCAGTTGAATTACACGTATGTTTAATGCAAATGTGAAGAAGGAATGTGATGTGTGTGGTGTGGGAGTGGAAAGATGTATGCATGGGTTTGCTGAACGTGGTGAGCTTGATGGATTCACCGTGAAACTGAGAGAATTAACAAGTAGATGCTAGAGTGGTGTTGTATTGACATAAGGGAATGGAGGGAATTGCGGCTGCTTGGGGCGACTGTTAAAGTGAAAGGATGCAATGTTAATTCATTATTCAAGGTTCGCTGTCAAAGTGAGGAAGAATATCAAAGGAGGAGAGTCAAGGTATGGAGCGTTTTAGGTAGTATAATAGAAAGAGATGTTAATATGAGTTTCGGATAGTGTTAGGCTAGTGGTGTTTAGGTGGAGCCATTTGTATTGAGATGGTGCATGTGTATTTTTATTCTTTGAATCGGTGAGGGGCTGGATGTCAGCCAAACTCTGCAGGTTGCCTCACTACAGTATCCATCCATAATCAATCCCTTATCTGCAGTCAGGTCGTGGGGTCATCATGGAGCCTATGCCAGCACTGATTGGGTGAGGGATGGGGAACCACCCTGGATAAGTCATAATTCCATATTAGGAGCAGTTAGGGCCTCAGTGTCTTCAAAATGCTTTCTGTACTTAATTTTGTTTTTTCATAATAAAGAGAGGAGAAATAAACCTGTTGCGTAACCGTAGGTAGATATGGGGGTTGAATGCCATCACAGGTCGCTTCTGTGAAGAGTTTCCATGTGCTCCCCATGTGTCTTCTCCGGGTGTTCCGGTTTCTTCCCACCATCAGAAACACACACGTTCATCCCACCGCTACCGGAAGTTCCGGGAGTCTCCCACATATTGATGGCTGCTACCTGACGCCCGCAAATTTCATATATCCTTGAAACTTAATGTTTCTAAGAGTGAGTGACAGAGACAGTGAGAAAGAGCAACCTGGCTGATCTTTCTGAGTGCTAAGCAGATCTATCAATTATTCTTTATTATTATCAGTCAACGAGGGGGACGGCTACATACCTAAAATGAGTTTTTAGAAGTTGGGATGTCTGCATGTATGTTAGGGTTAATGCTCTTAATTCAACACGATAGGATAGGTTAAATGCATGGAAAATATTCATTGCAACCTGTACAAAGACAAAAATAAAGTGGCTCTCTTCTATTCTCTTCTAAAATAACGGATGGTAGCTGTATTGATAGAGTAATCAGTGTTCTTCCGCTCACAGTCTCTGCCACCGCGCCTACAAGTACCAGAATGCATCGCGTCTAAGTCTCAGTATCGTCATCTATATAAACCTCTGCGCAGGGTCTAGTGCAACGTCATTCATACTATTGGAATGTAATTTAGCTGAGAGATAAATGTTCGCTTTTTGATACCGTGTTTAGTGCAGATTACAATATTAGATAGTCGTATTTCCGGCTGGCCGATTACATCATTTAGGTCAAGTAAATATGCCATGCCGTCCATTAGACGCAGATTCGACTGCAGATAATTTTCATGCGCAGTCCCGTGATACAGATGGAGATAAGCTCATAATTTTAGAGGCTTTTAAAAACCTTAAAAGGAATTATATTAAAAAAAGGAGAAAAACTCCCAGTTAATGGTATACCAGTGAAAGTTGATGTCATCCAACAAACAAACCTGTGTGTCGCTGGGGCTACATTATCTTACTATAAAAATACCTGTGCAATGTTATGAATAACGAGAGTCGGTCCCCTGGATCTTCAACATATATAAAAGAAGCAAATTAAAGGTGTATCATTTCTACAAAGAACTGGAGAGCATTACTGCCAAATCACAAAAGAGGTGAATTTGTTCAGCTGGATCAGAGGTTCATTTTTGAAACGTTTCGTCACTCACCAGGTGACTTCTTCAGTCTAAGCTGAAGGCAAACATCCCCCTCCTTATAAACAGTACCGTGATGCCACACGTTTCAAAAATGAACTTTTGATCCAGATGAACAAATTCACCTCTTTTGTGATTTCCCTACCTGGATTATTGAGCATGCATCAAGACATTACTGCCAAATAAATTTCAATGAAAATATACTAGTCTGTCCTGTCCTGAATTTAGTATAACATTAACTAAGAGTTGGTGAACATTAACAACATAAAGTACAAATGTCATTGAAATCGTCTGCGTGTTGCGATGCAAGACTGTAAACCACAAACAGAAGTAGTTCATACAAAATACTTAAATCAGACATAACTACATTTCTGCAAGGGCATAATGGAACATTTGTAAACATGTTTATTTCTCACCAGCTATTCATGAGATTACTGTTAGTTTTCATGACTCAAAGATGTCCAATTTCAACATGAACATATTATAATAGTCATACAAAAGCATCCTTTCACAGTATATGAAAGAACTATAAAGTTAATCATATAAAAGGTAAATAAAACTAAGAACAATGAGTTTTGTACAGAAACAGCTGCAAGTAAAAGGCAAAAGAGAGATGAACGCCATGGAGAAACACCACATTTCAGCAATGAAAACGTCACAAAACAGTCAATAAAATCAAAACAACATATGGCCATGAATGATCCAGTGCAAAGCTACACTGCCTGCACAGTACTGAACATGACAAACAATAACGAAGAATGAACACAATGAAAATATGAAGATGTAGTACGTACAAACCTCAACGACTGAAGTAAAGGAGAACCTCTGACTTCTATTCGGTAGTACAGTCCACAGCACTGTAGTGTTTTATTGTATGAAATGGATTGTGTAACTTTTCAGCCAACACTTCAATAGATTTATATACTGAGTCGGATTAGAAAAATGACAGATGAAAATCCCTCTTATGCCGCGATACAAAATAGAAACAACCGGAGGAAAATAGACATTTACAGCACTCGATCAAAACTCGTACATAACACTCATGTCACATCCAACATGACTGAAGAAGTCACCTGCATAAGTGACGGAAGTTTGTTCTCAATAAACGTGTCCAGAGGAACTGATTCAACGTTTTTGTGACTTTCTAACCTGAATTATTGTGCATGCGTAAAGGCACTCACACATGGCATTTGCAGCTCACTTTCCCTCAATATTCAGACAGGACTGTTTTCATAGCTGAAGGGAGAGGACAGACTATGGAAAGGCATCCAGAGAAAAGTGCGAGCTGAGGGAACTCTAACCAGTCTCATGGGAAAAGCCTCGGGCTGTTGTTTGTTTTTTTCACTTCATAGTCAAAGTGAAGTGACATTGGAGTGAGTCAGGAGAACAGTGACAACTGAATGAGAGTGCGACAGCTGCCATTATCTGGGGCCCAGCTGCATGGTGAAAGAGTCTTTCTGTTGCTCATCTCAGACAAGTACAAAAGACAGAGACCACAGTGCTGCCTTCACGGCTCAGCCTCTTTCACCATAGCTACCACAAAAAGGTCTCCAACTATTCACAGGGCCTTGGTCTCTAGGACCTCCACCACGCTCTCTCTCAGACCTCTACACATTCAGTGGCAAAGCTGCATTAGTTTTGAATCGGTCATAAGAGCTCTCCTAACATGGCACTGGCAGGACAGGATTCTGAGAAGAAAAGAATATTACACCTTGATGCTAAACTTAGAAGTCAGTGGTCATTACTGTTCCTGTCTTGAAAGGACGTCCACTGAGGCAGCGACTCAAAGCACAATAGATTGCTTATTGGTTCAGCACCAGCTCATCTACTGCCTGAGGATGAACACCCAAACCCATGGTATTACTATGGCCAGGGTGGATGAAACTCGGGTGTGATGCGTTCATTCACATGCAAACACGTGTGCACAAACACACACTGAATTTGGACATTGTCAAACTTTTGCTTCTATTCAATCGGAGTGCCAGGGGGATAAACAGATAGACAGATGTTTTGAATGCAACGCTATCTACTCTGGAATCTTTTCATATGCTTGTCACACAAGTAGTAGCTGGAGCAATAGACTCGTCAGTTTCCCAGACTGGAGAAACCGGCCATAATGTAACCCTTTCATTAGAACAAGCCATCCCCAGCTACATCTAAATATGTAAGCACACCGCCTCTCCACATCCTCCTGGCCACCACATGTGCGTTGTGCCCCGTCTACCCGCGCGTACGAGATAACACGCACTTGAATTAGGACAAGTACAGATATTGCATTAAATGAGAGATTCTTTGAGGACACTTATATTTGGTCTATGCTTTTACTCCAGTGTGCGGTGTCAGCTGCGGATTACTTGGATGTTATTCATCACAGTAAGCTGATTCCCAGTAACTTCTCACAGCAAAACCAGCACCTTCTCACAATGCTTCTGAGGGTTGTGGCTTTACACTCACAGTTATCATCCACAGATAAGTCCCACTGAGAAGTTTCTGTGCGGACACGTTTATCCAGTCTAATTGTGTCCACACAGCAGAGCCACAAAAAGGTGGTCATCTTGGGCTCCAGTCATAGTGATACCACACTTTAACCAGTAGTCTCAAAGCGGGGCTACCTTATCATCATACTGAGGCGGCGGGGTCAATGGTTCAATGGTAATTCCAGCCGTCGACTGGGAATTATCTGCATTTTTCATAGGCAGCTTCTCTGATTTAATCCGGCGGATCTTGAGGGGGAGGAGCTTGCGGACAGTTTTCCCGCCTCTGCGATTGGACATGGAGGAAGCAGAAGCGGCGTTGGCGGCTGAAGCAGGGGCGGGCTGTGATACAATTGGGGTGCCCTCAGGACCCTCGGACTCATAGCGGATCCCATCCACTTGGACGAGGTCTTCGTAGGAGGGAAGCTGGGAGGAGCAGTGGTGCAGGTTGCTCTGGCTGATGGGGTATTGTCCACTGCCCACCACTTCTTCATAACTGGGAACTGCAAAACGCTGGGCTCGTTCCTCAGCGCTGTAAGTGTTTGAGGAAAAAAATGCAGATATGGATTATGGCAATTACATGATAATATATATTAATCAACAAAGAGCAACTGCTACAGCTAAAAAGTGGGTTAATATATAATCATGACTGCACCCATGTCAAAAACATTACCATTAAAGTTTAAGACTTAAGAACCAAGTGAGAACTGACTGAGCCTTAAATCAATGAGTAAGAAGAAAAGAGCATTAAAACCACAAGTGAAACTATAATATGTGTGCTGACAGGCTGTCCACAGAGGACAGCAAGTTAAAGCCATTGGTTGACTCACGTTTCACTGTCCTCTTGCTCTATATTTGTGACTCCTCCAACTTCCTGATTCTGGGCCTCCTGAAGCCTTTGCTGCTCACGCTGTTTGTTCCTCATCCCCAAACACAGGGACAGCAGCAGCATCACCACACCAGAGCCCACCAACACAAAGGCCACTGAAGACACTTTATTCCTATTGTCTGGTCTTCCTCCGCTCCCACTACCACCTCCTCCTCCTCCTGAACTGCTGCCTATGTTGCCGGTCACGTCCGCAGGCACAACGCTCCACACGATCATGACAATGCCCAGGGCCACTAGTCCCACTCCGAGGGCACAAAGTGCATATTGGGAACCTGAGTTTCCACTGTTGCTGCCACCGTTGTTACTGTCGTAGTAGTTGTTGTTGACGTTGTTGCCATTATTGTCCCTGCTGCTGGCAGATGGAGGCAACTCATTGGTGGAGCGCATTTTCATCCAGCCCAGAACTGAGGTCAGTAAAGTGTCACCACCTCAAAAGTCAAAGACTGAGAAAAAGTGAGAAAAATGCATATAAGCCATAGTCAATCATAAGAAGGCAGAAGATCATAACAGAAAATACTATAAAGTTGTGACACAATGTCATATTAAGACTCAACACATATGTCAGTCAGTGTTAAAACATACATTTGATTTTTCAAATTGATTCAGAAAAAAACAACTCTTCTTCTTTTGCCTTGTTCCCTGTTTCTATAGGGTGGCTACAGAGGATTGGTGTCTCCCCCGGTACCCCCGTGAGGAGACAGCAGCAGTGGCGGTCACTGTTTACCCAATCTTCACCAATCCTGCACGGAGACCCGATCCGCATAATGATTTGGGGAAATTCTAAATCAGAAGTCCTTCCTGACACAAGCACTAACTCTAAGGATGGGAGCACAAAACAACACTCAAAGGTGTTCTGGTACCTACCGGAGAAGAGCGTTAGCGTTTCAAATGGTTGAAAGCTATAAACATGTGCTGGTATGACAACAGAGACATTCTGCCCCCAGGCCATTCACCAAGACAGAGTTCTCACACATCAAGATGCTGGTGTCTCCCCGGTCTGTTTGCTTCCTTGATAAGGTTTTCTGGGTCAAAACACCCTGGAGACTCCGTGATGGGGGTGTTTTATAGTCATTTTTACAGTTGACATGCCCTCTTGACCGAGCACTCCCACAATGGGCGTTATAGCCCAATGAAATGAATAACCTATATAATGTCTGACAGTGAGTCGAGTCTATTGCAAAACACGCCTGTTTTTGGCACACTGTCTATGGTGATGCATTTGCCACATGGGGCAGATATACCCACTGTCAGAGCATCAGTACATTAGCACCTGGAGGGCACTTCTGCATGTGTCCCTGAAGCGACATGAGACAAAGTTTTGCTGTTTAGCAGGTTTCCCCGCAACAGGCACGACCAAGGCCTTGCTTTTTAAAATGACTGTTCGCTAAAGATAAAAGTGTGCCCTCGTAATGCTGATACATCCAAATCATCTGCGATCAGCAGTTTACTCCCACATCTGTGTACAGACTGTTCGTGAAGTGCTTTACGTACAGTCAGGTTGTGACTCGTCTGATTGGGCATTTTGAAATGGGGCTGGTAAATACTTCCCCTGATTCACATATATCCTCCCTACAACTATGTTCGGAATGAGACTCTGAAGCCCCCCCCCTCTCCAAACAACTGGACACACACACACACACACCGAGTTATAAACTGGCCTCTAGTAATTTACACCCCCCTCCCCCTTGGCCCAGATTTAACACCGTCAGTTGAAAATGTGTGAAACATCAGAATGTTGCAGATCTCTAGAGGCCCGCAGTTTAACAACTAAAACCCAGTCAGGTTTTGAACGAGGCAATAGTTTGGAAGCAACATAATGTCAGGCCTGGTTCCAAATCTCGCATTCCAAATGTCATTGTATACCATGCAATGTGTGTGTCGTTCCCCTAAGTGTTTCAGAACGCTGTCATGAGTTGGGCTACAGCTAAATGAATAAAGTGTTGCGCTTTTCCTTGGTGATCTCGGGTCGAACATTGTAGTGCTGTGCTAGAATAAAGTGAGATGAACAAAACGGTCAAGCTAACTTCCCCATGTCTCTGTTCTGCTTTCCACTTTTCTGCTATAACACTGCGATTTCCCCCTCGAGGGACAAATAAATGAATATCGTGTCTTATCTAATAATCGACGATGGAAATGTTCGGGTCATACACGTACAGTCATATCAAACCTGTGATTACGGGCTTAGAAATCTCGACCGTCAGAAAACAACGGTCGACATTTCTCCTAGATCCGCGACGCCGCCGGATGGGCCGCGTCTTCATCACACCATCCAATAAAAGTTGTATGAAAGCTAAAACATGTGGGCACGACACGTCCCACCCAAGGCAACCCCTCCACCACCTCCAGACTTCGAGGGGTGTGGACGACAGGAATCCCCCGCTGAATGTGGGGCGTTATAAATCGGCCTTACCTTGGTTATGTCTCCCACAAGATCCGGAATCAGTTTTGGGGATCGCCACGTCCCTCCTCAAACATCGAGGATTAGTTTTCTCTTTTCCAATAGCACCTCGGTGGACCCGACCCTCATCTCACATGAAGCGTGTCTTCAGAGGGCTTTTCGTAGCTCGAAACAGGTACTTTTTTTTCTCCCTTCTTTCTCTCCCTCCAGACAGACGAGTCGCTGCAGACAGGGGCTTTTCCAGGGTTAACCCCTTCACCGCCGGTCCGGGTAATGACAAAACGTTACGTCTCCGAGCCATAACATTGCAACCCGTGCTGTCCCTAACAGAGGGGAGGGGCAAAGAGAGGCGGGGAGATAGACGGGGAGACGGACAGACAGATGGAGATAGGAGAGACAGATAGAGAGAAGTCTCTGCGATTGTTGACACGTAGCAGCAACTCTCTGCTGTGGGATGGAAACACGTCTGGTGGGCAAATGAATGAAGTTTCCGGGCCGTCATCGTCTTGAGTTGTCCTAAAGCGAACGTGTAAGATTGGATCTTCGACACAGTGGACATGTCAGATCGATCTGGCCCTCTAGCCATGTTCTTCCCTACAAATAGCTCATCATGATCACATATCCACACCGTGCTGCTTCTGGGGCGACGCAGCGTCTGTTGTGGAATCGTCTATGGCGGAACATGGCCTCGTTTCCGTTCCGTTGATTGGCCAAGTCGTTACGACACGACACGACACGACACAACGGCCTGGGTGTCCACACTTCCCCTTCGTGTCTGTCTGGGATGGGTTAGAGAGAGAGAGAGAGAGAGAGCACAGCTAACAGCCAGACACCCCAGAGAGCACACAGTGTGTGAGCTTTTCAACATGACAGCTGAGATGTTTTTAAAACACGGGGACATTTTCACGTCCTCCTGCTTCTTTGAGGGCTGGGTTTGTGGTGTTCAGGAGAGATGCCTGAGGAGTGGAGAAGAAGCATACTGGTACTGGTTTTCCAGAATAAGGGAGATGTGCAGAGCTGTAGCAACTCCAGAGGTATAAAGTTGATCAGCCACAGCATGAAGATATGGGACAGAGTAGTGGAAGCTAGGCTAAGAGGAGAGCTGAGGGTTGGTGAGCAGCAG
>OMLC01055198.1:0-35063 GCA_900302585.1 Regalecus glesne
TGTTCTTTTGTTTTCAATAGACTTGCTAATATAATAATAATAATAATAATAATAGTTCCCTTATCAGTCCCACATGGGGAAATTTGGAATTCTCTGCATTTTGATACATCCTATTGAATAAGAGCAGTGAGCTGCCACCACATGGCGCTCGAGGAGCAATTAGGGGTTCGGTGTCTTGCTCGAGGACACCTCAACATGCTTCCTGCAGGACCGGGGATCGATCCTCAACCTTCTGATTGCCAGATGACCGCTCTACCCGCTGAGCTATACCACCCTTCTAAAATGCTCCATCTGCACCTTTCTACTCCGGATGCAAGAATAAACTGACAAAATACTATACATATAACAACATATTAGCAGAGTCGTTTTTAATTCTCTTATATACTCCCTCAAATTATTAGGTGGAAAGGTCATGAAACATACAAAATGCATTAAATATGCTTCCCTGCAAGAAAATAGGAGACTCGGGTATTTGGGAGCAAACGGAAAAGGTAACCAAACTGTGCAATTATAGTTCAAATAGGAAAAGAAATGACCTGGGTATAAGAGCCATTAAAACACATGTCTTTGAAATAACCAGCAATTCATCAATTATAATATATATATATGTGTACATTCAAGGGAAATCTTAATGTGCTATGTACTTACTTGATAATATATAGTTTCCTTATGCTCATAATAAATAAAATATTCAGGTTAGTAACCCAAAAACAGATTAAAAAACATGAAATTAGGGCAGGTTATACTGCTCTGAGCTTTTGAAAGCTTTATAAAATTTGAAACTTTGGAGAACTGAGCAAAAAAATTAGCAAAAGTCATCTATTCATTTCCAAAGTTAAAAATAATACGGTCATTTTTACTCAAAATGACCGTGTGACCGATATAATACTGATCAGTCTTTTTGTGTTTCTGAAACACTGCTGTAATTACAAAAAAGAGGTGAATCAGTTCAACTGGATCAGAAGTTTATTTGGAAACATTTCCAAATAAACTTCTGATCCAGTTGAACTGATTCACCTCTTTTTTGTGATCTCCATACCTGGATTATTGAGCATGCATCAAGACTGCTGTAATTGTGTCCCCCAGGAATGTCATTGGTGGATATTCTCTGAATGACATGATGTGAATGTAATGTTAATGTCAGCTAAGAAATGTGGACTTGTTGCTCTTTATTTTCTTTCATGCCTGTATGTACTGTTGATGATTGCATATCATTAAACAGTAGAGCTTATTAAGAAACTAGGAAGCATGTTTTCAGAAGATGGGGTCGTCTGGCATTCAGACGACCGCATCTCTACCTACTGAGCCACGCCGCTTGTTGTTCAGTTGTTCAGGCTTGTTGTTCAGTTTTACTTTGTTGCACAAGGTGTTGCAACACTTTTCTACACTTCCACTAATGCAACACATGGGATTCATACAGACATTACTGATTGACCATGCTCACCTTTTATGTTGATTAATGTTCAGGAATAAAACTGGAGTTTAATGCAATTGATGTGTTGGCCCACATTTTGTTGTGGCTTTGAGCCATATCATGTCAGAATAAAGAGTTTTCTGAAAATTATTTCAATCAATTTTTGAAGTGAGAAACACAATCCAAAATAGCACAGCAGGTGCCTTTAAATATTGCAATTTCTGTATTGTTGCCGATGGTGTAGAGAAAAAAAAGACAAAGCACCCCCCTACCACCAGTGAGCACAGCTCGATCCTGTCAAACCAAAAACCAAATGCGCATTATAAGCCAGAGGTCACTAAGTGCTATTACTCAACCATATATTCAACAATAAGCTTTCAGGAGAAAAATCAATAGACTGACACTTCTAGTACCCATTTATATTCACATCCAGGCCTCTCCCAGAGTAGAAAATTATTTGGCAGATATGATCATTTGCATCGGTGGACACGAAAACGAAGCACGATATCTTTTTCCCGAAATAAAATAAATGGAGAGACATTTTACACTTGCCAACTCACTGTCATATCTTACAAGACATTCTTAATTCTCCAACTTTCAAGTAGCACATGGTGGTTTACCCAATATGCCAGAAAGACAAAAAAACCATAATACCATTCATCTCGTGGAACCTAACTCTGTAATAATACAACAGAGTAACTGAAATCAGACACTACATCCAAAATCTTTAGGTGTGCATGACAGTGTAATTAGATATGGGCTGGCTATATTTAATGTGCTCATCAGTAGCTCTTTCTAGTGTTAAGTGATACTTTCCTAAACTGAGTCGAGCTTGACTCAACCTCTAGAAGGATAGAGATGAAGGGGGTGGGTTGAGAGGGTGGAGAAGAGCAGCCTAAACCAGGTGGCACCATTTATCAGAGCATTAATCTTTCGCCTTCCTGTCTCCGGTAAAGATTACGCTCCTCCTATCAATCTGCCTGCTTGAGTGTTAACAGTGCCTTAGCGAGTAAGAAAAACATGGTGGATAGGTGTAAAGAAGGGCATAATCCATGTACCAGTTATGCATTACTGGTAAAGGAACTACCTGCGATTCTTTAGTGTGGTGCTTCTGAAAAAACTATAAATGTAAAACATTATGGAAAATGTAAAAAAAAAATGTCATGGACCATCTGATTAGCATCTGAAAAAAATAGGTATCTAATGAAACTAATTAACTTATAACGAAGAACCTGCAACATTAATGGTTGTTGAAAACAATAGAGCTTTTGTGAGACACTCAATTTCAAAATAAAGACAAGAATATTGCAAGGATGTCATCAAGTGTATTTCAATAGTTTTATAATTCCTTTGCAACTGGGATTATGTTTGAACCATCAGAATGTTAGTATCAATAATAATGTATAAATACCATTCAGCTAAAGTAACAAAGACAGAAACTAGAGAGGGAATACCAAATGTCAATTGAATTCAGTAAAATTATCCATAGTAGTATAGTAACATAATATAGTAGAATAGTAACATAATGGGTCATTCTCTTGTACACCAGGAATTTAATGGAAAGGCCAAGTATTATTTTGTGGCAAATCACTCTAAATGTCTTACCTATAATGTCAGACATGGCATTTCAAAAGCCATAACACACTGTATCATATCGCAATGCTTTAATATCAGATTAAAGACCTAATTTATTTTATTTTTAAATGATAACCACAGAAATTATGAAATAAACTTGATTTGGTCTATTGACAATTGCTTAATATTAAAGATTTTAAAAGGGATATATCCTACTGTGTTTTCTTGTCCTTTATGTTGATTTTAGCCTGCAATTAATGTGATTTAATTTGGTTACAAAATTAAATTGTCACAAGACAGAAGTCCTTTAATCGGGTTATGAGTAATAGGTTTTGTTAAAGTTTGACTTTGATGAAAAACACTACATAGGAATTCTATATTTCCGGCCTGAAAATGATCAAATTAAATTGTTAAATTGTAGTCACCTATACTTTTTGCTGTATAGATCTGCTGTTGTTTTTATAATGACTCACAGCCAAACTTAACATGCACGCACTTTACGTGTATGCAAAAATAGCCATCCACACAACAGGAACACACAGACACGTGGCATTACCTTTATATGTGGGGCTCTCTGTTGCACCACTGTTGCTGGTCTGCTGTATATCCCACAAACCAAAGAGATCGGCTCCTCCTATCTCTGCTATGGGCTGAGTTTCTTGCCTTTGCCTCTGCTGCAACCTCACAACTGGCACAGCACTCTTCTCTCTCACTGACCAAGCTACCTATCTGCATAGAGAGAGGGGAGGGTAGAAAGGCAGAGAGGAGAAGAAAGAGAAGGGAGGGAGAAAAAATAGAAAAGTGGAGAATGAAAACAAAAAGACAGGAGAGTGATTACCCTGATAATGCATATTGCAGTTAGGTGTGGCAGCTGGTTGTTCAGCTAATGCACATAGAGTAAAAGTCACACATAAACTAATCTGATTCCGCATTCAACTTATTCCCTGCTAATTTTCGTCTGTTGTAGGCCACTTCCCAAATATCAAATCACAAGCTTGGCCATTACGGGCTACCATTATAACACATTAAAAGATAACTGTTATGTCATCAAGTTGCAGAGCTCGACAAGAGACACTATAGCTGTTCCTTGAATACTAACATTGGATTCTTGAGCCATGGTAATTAAGCGGTGGAGCTTGCACTTCGGGAACTGACAAGCCAGAGGCAGTGGGTCTTAACACAGCATAGGGTGTCAGCCTTACCAGCCAAGCTCCAACTAAATCCGTATCCAACCCCATAACATGACGACTAATCGTGACACGTCAAACAGACGTCTAACTAACATAGAGTTCTCAGTAAACTGAAAGAAATACAGAAGTATTATTAGTAAAGCTTATTTTTCTTATCTTGTAATGGAAGTACAAATACCTATGATGGATATCACATGACGGAAATTCCAGAAATTTAAATGCACAGTCTATATTGTTCACTTGTATTCTGGTTCATACCACTAGCAAAAATATTTGTATTTCAAATTGTGAGGTTAATTTGTGGAATGGTTTAGATGACAAACTTGGGGCAAGCACAAGATTAAATAAATTCAAAAAGAGGTACAAAAAAAACTTTTAAAGAGGCACAAGGATGGGGGTTTGCTTCTCTCACAACCATGACAATCACGTTGAATGCTGTTATTATTGAGGAAAAAATTATCGTTTCTTATCAAGTTATTTCCGAGACAGATATTGAAAGTGACGTACTCTGACATAAAAAAAACTAGGTTCTTTATTTAGGCTTATTAATTTGAGCATTATAGAGTTAGCGACAGGCAGGAGCACAAGCCCATGAATAATGGGATGGCATCCAGCACTTTACCTGTGCACCCATTCATCGGGTTAGTTGTTGTGTCAGGCAGGGCATCTGCTGTGGGGACCCCTGAAAAACAGAGAACAAAGCAAAAGAATTGAGCATTAGAGAGGGGAAAGAACATTAAACAGTAACATCCTCCTGTTCCTTTTTAGAAATATTATTTCGGGATTCTTTATTGAGAATTATTTTATAAATAGTGATATTTGAATTTTTCCTCTTCATTTAACCCATCCTATTATTTAGGACCAAGAGCCAGCTGCAGTGCCCAGGAAGCAGCTAGGGGTTCATTGTCTTGCTCAAGGATACTTCACAACACACTTTCTGAAGGAGCCAGGGATCATACCTGCAACCTTCCGATTATTAGACAACTCACTCAACCTCCTGATTCAGGTTCCTCCTACAGCTACAAACATGCAATATCAAATACTGCAGAAAACAGTATCATACATTAGGCAAGAATTTTTGCTTTGATAATGGCTATACTAAATGTAAATCATAAATGCTGTGCTGTGTAATCACAGCAGGGGATTTTTATTTTATTTTTCGTATAGTGATATAGAACTGGGTAATATGGAAACTGTCATCAAGGTAATCATATTGAATTGTATATGGTACAGTATATAACAGTATATAACTATGCCTTCTTACATATAGAAAATACCATGTTTCATAATCCAAATGTAGTTCATTACAATGTAATGTTTATTAAAGTATATAAAACCAAAACTAGTTTTCAAATGGTACTTTCTTAAATGTGTAAGATCTCATTTTGTGAGAATGTTCAGGTAAAAAAGACTGTTTATAACTAAATCATCTTGTATCACAATGCTGCAATATGAACATTTCAAACTCATGCAATAACAATGAAAGATGATTAAAAAGTCTGTTTTACATCTCACAATTAGTCCCCAAGATGTGGAGGTGGACACAGAATTAGATGGAGCATGGGGAATTAAGACTAGATACCCTTCCTAACACCCGGGATCGCTCTCGCAAAGCCTCGCTTGTAATTTCCAGACATGCACACTCTACCACTGAGTCAGACCCCACTTGTGAAATGAAATGTTGTCAAGCCCTACCTAAATATTAACTACTCATCCATAGAATACACTGTCAAAGCTGTTGCTGAGGACCAGTACTTGCGTGCATTTTCATTACATAGTGCAGCAATGCTTTTCTTTCATCAGAGAGGAAATCTTTTGGGGAATTCATAGATCATCGATTCCCTTATCAGTCCCATAAGGGGAAATTTGAAATTCTCTGCATTTTAACCCATCCTATTGTATAGGAGCAGTGAGCTGCCACCATATGGCACAGTTAGAGGTTCAGCGTCTTGCTCAAGGATACTCGATATACTTTCAGTAGGACCGAGGATCGAACCGGCAACCTTATGATCGCCAGACGATTGCTCTACCCACTGAGCTATGCCGCCCCAAAATTTACTCGTTTTATCATTTTCCAGCCATTAGAAATGCAAAAGAAAAACACGACAAGACATTCAAGCTCCGTAGTACAATATGCTTTCCAAACTCAACCCTACACATTTGGGAAGGAATGGCCCCTGGTGTACAGATAGAAGGGTGGATGAAAGGCAGATGGAGAACATGAGCTCTCTTTCACTGTTGGGATATCAATCCAGCACTCTCTTACTCTTCAAAGCTCTCTGCTGTTTTCTTTTCTTTTAATGAGGTATGGTCTACTTTGACAAGGCATAATAAATAATGCACTTTAAAGGAGCCAGTCATTATTGTATTGTGAGTTTACTAGATTGGATTGTCTTATGTTTGATGGACTCTCGTCAATTAAAGTGAAGTGTGTGTTGGGGGGTTAATTTATGTGATTTTGGGGAGGGGAAAGGTATTGAGCACATCACTTTGTGTGTTCTCAATGGAATGTGGTGTCAAATTGTTTTCTCTAGCTTACAGGCAATACATTGAAATAATGTCACTTTATTAATCTCAATGGGAGAAATCCCTTTTCAGTAACGCTTCTTCATAGGGCTCCCCTACAACTGTTACTTTGTTGTGGTAAGGGATCTTGTGTACTTCACTGAGCCGCAGAACTATGAGTGATGAAACTCCTGGCAGGTTTTATCAAATTGGATAAGTCTAAGGTGGGGATCAGATAAAACACCTACCACTTCTCCTGACCATAGACCCTTTTTAGGAACATTGTGCATGTCCAATGAATATAACAAGTGGAAAAGGGCACTAGGCCTAATCACCCACCATATTATAAGAATAATAATTACAGAAACTGAAACAATGAATACTCTACCTAAGATCGACTTAAGCCCAACAGGTAACCTTCAACTGAAATTCATGAACACCTTGGGCAAACTATACAGCAGCGGTTACTAAGTAATTTTCTTGGAAAAGCCACTTAAGAGTATTTAGCTATCTTTGTGTGTGTTTAAAAAATACAGAACGCGGATTTATTTGATACATAAGACACCGGAAACCCATTACTGACCTGAGGGAAACAAGTAAAGGTGGACTTCAGCAAGAAGCGGCCATGTTTCGGATATTCGTGTGATTCGACACTTTTACTTTTTTGGATATTTAAGTCCCCCAAAAATGAAAGAAGCTGTACAGATCTCCATTAAAATTGGGATCTGAGATACCTATAAAAATAAAAATATATTTTTTAAACATAAAGGCGAATGGACGTTCTCTAACACAGGGGTTTTCAAAGTAGGGTCTGCCTCCCACAGAAGACACCAACATTTCTGGGCAGGGCAGAGAAAAAGCAGAGAAATACAAGACAACATGTCAATTCTAGCCAGAAGGAAACATACAAGTGTAACAATGTATACTTAAAGCTGAGATTTTCTGCTTAAAAGCCAGTTTCAAACGAGTCAGCTGATGAAGGCCAGCCTGCACTTGATCCTGCCATCAGTACAACCTCGAATTGTTCCCTGCCCGTTCCTAAATTTATACGTTTATAAGTACACACAAACGATGAAAATGTTAAAACTTAACAAAAATACGAGAGTTATGAATGAATAAAAGAAACGTACTTACTCATTTGCAGAGGAAGGAGTCAAAAGCGGTAAACCAAGATGAAACGTTCCCTTGTCGCGCCGCTACCTCAGTCGCGCCGCCTGACAATTTTCGCGCTTCTTCCGGTAGTTGAAGGGGGCGTTACGCACAGTGTAACAGGCAGCTTTCCGGACCAATGGGTTGTGAGCATGTCCATGTTCTCCATTCTGTTGTGTGGAAAGGTCACGACCATGTTCTTCTTTATGTACTTCAGGAACACGCACAAAAGGTATTGACCTACATACTAAGTCTTAACCACTTTTATTGTTTTGCATAAACATTTGGGAGATTGGATTAGAAGATAGGATTAATTTAATCAAATTAAAAGTCTTTCTAGTTGACTCAATTTGACTCAAATCTTGTCTGGTAAAATCAAGCAAACGACTTTGACACCAGAAGACAGCTGAATCATGTAAACTAGGTCTTTTAGATGGGTGTTTACAAGAAGAAAATAATTTATTCATTTGTCATTGTACATACAGTGACATTTGTACTCTGCTTTTAAACCATCCAACTACATCCTAGTTGCATAACACCAGAACTTGCTGGCCAACTTCCATGAAAAAAGGGTAGTTTATGTTGGTCATTATGCAACTGTATTGTTTATAAGGGTGAGGATGCCTGCAGTCACCTCAGACAGAAGATGCCCCCTGTCTGAGAAGAAACTTTCCTGAATGAACTTCTCATCTAGTTGAACTGATTCACCTTTTGCTGATTCCCTTACCTGGATCATTGAGCATACATCAAGACATATGTTGTTAGGTATTTATATAGTTATCCATATAGTAGTTATTGATAGTTAGTTAGTTATTGCAACTCTTCAATTAAATATTTAGTGACATAAAATGGTCAAAATTAGTTATGTTCCCTACTAATTAGCCAAATTGAACTCAATTTCATGTCGGTATACATCTCAAAACTATCATATACAGGGTCGATATCAATGGAAAAACAACATTGACAAACACCATTAAAGTTAATGGTGTTTTTCAATCTAGTTTTGGTGACCGTCCAAATCCTTCCCCATCAATCATACACACCCAGAATATTTATTCAAGGCTCTCTGCCTTTGGAGCGAAGAAGCAGAAACAATCAGACTTACTCTTATAGTTTATCAAATAAAATGCAGTGACTCCTACTTCTTATGTTGGTAGAAGTGTCTACGTGAGTTCTTTTTTTCAGTTTATTGACAGCGGTTGAAAATTCACCTAGATTGTCCAAATAACGGTACAAATAAGTGGTATGGTACCAAGGTGATAGGTTTGAGTAAACAATTTATATAACACGCTGGAAAAACTTTGTAAGGATGAATAAAAACGTGAAAAATTATGCCTGGAATGAAGATAATACATCAGGGAAATGTTTTATTATTAATTTCATAATTCCTTTTCAAAGTAAAAATACAGGATTATTATATAGAAAAATAGTGTTAAGATGACCTGATTATTGTAGTTCTTAT
Organism: Regalecus glesne; assembly: GCA_900302585.1. Classification (NCBI taxonomy): domain Eukaryota; kingdom Metazoa; phylum Chordata; class Actinopteri; order Lampriformes; family Regalecidae; genus Regalecus; species Regalecus glesne. Next base: position 9,296 of record OMLC01055198.1, read on the forward strand.
TCTTATCATGAATCTGTACAAAGACAATGAGAAGTTTGCACCTTGTAATTTACTTAATAATAGTCAGCTGTGTGACATTAAGGTAAGTCAGCCATTCTTCTCTCATTCCTTCACCTGGCAGTGTATACTGCTGTTTCAATTAGAGTAGAAGGATGTTTCCACTGTTTAAGAATCAGAGTTTCCGACTGCATCAGAAGTATTCTCACTGGAAAACTCTTGGGACTTCACGCTATGTTTTTCATAGACCTCAATAGACATCCTTTGAACTCCACAGGGTGAGGGACTTGGAATTGCAAGGTACAATGCAACATCAAATAAAGTCTTTCATCTCTCGGTCTTGGAACAAGTTGTAAGTCGAAGTCAAATAAAATAACAAATAAGAGTATATTCTTAAGTGGACTTGGGTGATAGGTTCGAGACAAAATTAGTCATGTCTTTGCACCATATAATCCATTCAGATCCTTGTGTCCTAGTGGAGAGACAAGCCACGCCCCCTGAGAAATCTGAGAATGATTATAACTGTTGGTGGAGCTGCAAAGACCACTGCAAAAGCACTGAAGAGCTGTGGGGAAGAAAATGACAACAATATAACATTACATAGGTCACAACCTGCAGCTGTAATAACCACCATCTGTCCGAGTCCCATCATTTTCCACAATACTGCTCTGAAAGCCTGATAAACTACCACTGCTCTTACTTTTTGAATTTTGGGTTCACCTTTCCAACCATAAGAAGAAAGGTCTGGTGACTTGTTTATTAGATACTTAAATCTTCTGTTAAAATCTGCTCATATGGCTATACCGTGTAAAATCCACAATATGACTGATTTGATATCTAATGCTGATTAAATGCATGAAAAAGGCAGGGGAGAAAGAAGAACGAAAGTCTTTTGGCTATAACCGTCTCCCTATAAAACAAACCTTAGTAGTCAGAATGTAGTTCTTTTGGAATGACTGCCAGTAAACACTGAAGAGAGACAGGGTGCAAGGCAAGTATGAATCTGTTCCCTCGGAGTCTCTGCATCTGTTGAAAGACAAAGCATAACTGGTGCTTCATCTGATGCTCTGCTACTGAATAAAGCAATTGTGCATACACATGTTAGTCTACGTTAGTGTAGTGTAGTGCTAGTAATGCCTGCCATGCTGTGTGCGTTCGACAAATAAAACGACTTGAACTCAAGATATGTTTTTTTGTAAATTTGCTGCCTCATAGTATTCAATAGAATTGTTTAATATTATCTCCCTGTCTTTTTAAATACATTCAGAGATTTACCAAATCTATCTCGCTTAATCTGTCAACTGTGACTCATTGGATATACTATATGTAATTGGTGTGATGACATTTTTAAAAGGTGAAAAGTTACAGTGTATAGAATCTATACACAAATATAAAACATCTATACAAAATCGGCACACACCTGGTGTACAAAGAGGTTAAAAGTACATTTCTATCTGCCAGGTACAGCTCCGACAGACCCAGTTCAATTAAAACTGACAATGGCAGCCTATATCCTTCTTCAACAAGATACCCCAGGTTGTACCATCCCTGCAAACAAAGAGAAAAAAGTGACTATTTTAAATTCATACTTTAACTCAAGTGCACACACACAAGCACATAAATAGGCTTACTTGTGCACTGTGCCCAAGAGCTGCCTTTTTGTACATCTCCGCTGCAGAAAACAGGTCTTTCTGCGCCTCATACAACAAGTCACCCATTCTAATCAGGGCTGGAAAGATAATGAAATATATCAAAAGTTAGATAGATCAAAGCAGAAAATTGCAATTGTTTATATCTGTACACAAGATAGCACATGGTGTCAAAATGGTGTTTGAATATGATTTATTTACCATAGGTGTCAGGAGTTTGACTCTGGATTGATAGGTTGTAATATCTCTTCATACAATACATTGCAAAACCAGGGTCCAGCAAACTTCCCTGTAGACATTGAAAATAATACCACAAACACAAAATACAAATTTAAAAAAATGGATTGATCTCAAAGAATAATATCTATACTTATAAATACAATATAATAATAATAATAATACTTCGCTTTATAGGGAGAATGCATATTAATGGACATTTAGAATGTAAATACACCAGATTTAGCCACTGTGCTAATTTTCATCTGTTGACTCTTGCAGTTAGGGGTTCAGTATCTTGCTCAAGGACACTTTGATACACTTTCTGAAGGAACCGGGAATCGAACAACCAATCTTCTGATGTCGAGATGAGTACCCTACCTCCTACGCTATACTACCCCAATGACAGCAATACCATGACAATACCAACAATGAAATGAAATAACACATTGTGTAGTTGGATTTCTATTGTGTATTTCTCCAACTCACCAGATTTTGTTCACAGAGATATGCTACATTGAACTGAGCAGCCGCAAACCCTGATTCAGCAGCCATTATATAGAATAGTAATGACATCAACCTATTAAAAGCAAAACAAAAAAAAGAAAATGATTTGCTGCAGTTCTAGTCAAGTAACCTGATCAGGGTCCTTGCAAGTGTTGATAAATAAAACAATTACATATCGCTTTTAAGGTAGGAGTCCAAAGCTCTCTGCAGAACCTTGCCCAGGTATCCATTGTGTTCAGCTCCCCACTTAGCCCACCTGTTATTAATCAAAACATGGTTAAGCATGTAGCAATAATCCAATGAAATACATAAAAATACCCAATGTGACATAAGAACAAATCAAAAATAGGGTCAGTGGCTCACAATACAGCATCTGATGGACGCCTCTCGACATGGCCATGAATCCCAGTGGACCACATATCAGCTAGATGAACTGCTCCACTGAGGTGCCCTCTTTGTGCAGATTTAAGAAAATACCTATAGGCCATAGACTGTGGACAGCACAAACCATTATCACTTTCTCCAATGCACATAAATAAAATGTTCTATTTAGTTGTCTTTTATAATACCTAAAGAGCTCATTCACAGTTGACCCTACCTGATCTGAAGCTTTTCCAGGATAGAGGCCCTGGGAGTACATGACACCAAGATTCATGGCAGCATCAGGGCTCCCATGGAGATCAGCCTGTTCCCACAGCTGCACTGCACGCTTATAGTCCTTCTCAAACTGCTCATAATACCAGCCAAGGGCATTGATTGCAGGTGAAAAACCCTGTGAGGCAGAATATTAAGAACCGTGTGCCAAGCTTTGTGTCTTTAAATGGTAAATGTACTTGTACAACAATAGATTTACAAGTCAGGTGAGTTTACAGGTTGAATATCAAATACACACTAACTAGAATATCAAACCTGTTCCATTGCTTTCTTCAGGAAGGTGACAGCTCTTGGAATGTCCTTTTCGACTCCATGGCCCTGCAGTGTACAAAATTAGTATTCAAGATTGCCTAGGAAACAGTAATACTCTCCCAGCAGGTAAAATATCACTTGTCATGTTTTAACACTGCTTTCCTGTGCATCACATGTAAATCTAACCTGCATTAGGACTATGGCATAGTCATACATTGCCACAGGATCTCCAAGTTTGGTGGCACCCCTCTCATAGTGTCTTACAGCTTTCTGGATGTTAGGAGACACTCCCTGCTGACCCCAGAACAGCATGCGACCAATTGCTTGCTAAAAGGTAAAGAAATTATCATTATTTTTCAAAAAAAGCTATTATGATGACCTTGTGACCTATGACATATTCTCATATCCTCATAAAAGACTGTAATTATTTAAAATCCTCCAGTATCCAGTAAAATACTCCAGTATCCTTTGTAGCTTGACCCTATGCACTTGTTGTACGTCGCTCTGGAGCGTCTGCTAAATGCCTGTAATATAATGTAATGTAAAATCATTGTGCAACAGAAGATTATAATTCATTACAATTAAGATTCAAATTAAAACAGAGGAGCAGTAGGGGGAAAAAGGCAGACCATTCCAATAAAACACACTGAAATTCATTCCACCACTATTTCAACCAGGGAAAACTTCGCCCAGCACTTGTGGTTTAATTAAACACTGAGAGATTTCCTGCAGATTCTGGGTCAGTGTAACACAAAATATTCAGCCAGAGGACAAACAACCAGAGAGCAGATGATGAACATTGTTTTTGCAAGGGCAAGACTTGCAGAGCAAGGGTTACACACATATTTAGAGATTGTGGGTCTACATAACACAAAGTAGCCCCTCAAGCAATCAAACAGGACAAATGACAAAAACTTTATTTCATATGACAAGACATGGCGTAGCTCAAGTGTCTTTCATTGTATAATACGTTTGAAGAGTAGCTAACACACATACCAGATGGCCAAGCATACGCTATGAAGCGGACTTGACATTTAAAAAGGAAGGAGGTAATGGAAAAGGGCACCTCGGCCTCTACTGCTCCGTTGCGGGCCTGTAGACTCAACCACTGGAAGATGTGATGGTCTTCATTGGTTTGGAGCTTCAAAGCCTCCTCGTTATTCAGGTAAATGGACTCAACAAATGTCTACACAATACAGAGAAAAGACAATTGCAAAGACATTGAATCTGAAATATTTGTTTTTTTAAGGATCTATGCATTTCAGAGTTTGTAATAAAAGGGGAAGCTTCACCATTTTTGCTGTAATTGCAAGAGTAATTTTGATTTTGATGGGGCTTTTAAAAATCTCCACAGTCACTATGAGGGGGGCAGATGATGGGCCAGGATTTAAATGAAGCAAATCATATTTCAATCACATGTTGTTATAGGCTTCAAGCTACATAATATAAGGAATTAATGCACAAGTCACACAGTTTTCAAGGGTATTAAGTGTTTGATAGAACTCATCTGTTTTAAAAGAAACAGACTGGTTTACATTTTATTCTTGCACTGAATGTAATCTCTGCATTTAATCCATTCTATTGTATAGGAGCATTGAACAGCTTCTTTCCTCAGGCCATGAGTATCTTTATAAATAACATGCACACAAACCCAAGTGCAATCTTGACATCTTTGCAATATCTATGTAGTATCTTTGACTACTGATCATACTATATACACCCATAATTAAATGTTATACTTGATTGATTGATTTCTACCCTTAGCTTTAAATATGTTATACCTCATTCTGTTATCCCACTTCCTTGATATGGATGTGTATTCATGCACACACTCCACTTATAGTATATCTTTATTTCATGTTTCTGTAATGGAGTCTCCCAGCCAAAGAATTTCAAATGACTGCATTTGTACAACCAGAGTGACAATAAACATCTTGAATTTCTTTCTTTCAAAATTATTTGTAAACATTTTGAATTTAAATCTTTTCTAAGGGGTAGCAACAAATGTGTCCAGGTCATTTTAGAAACTCCTTATAGAATAATCACTAATTCATCTCTTTTCAAAGCTTCCTTGCTTGATTCTATGACATACCAAAGGCATGCAAGTATACATGACAAAATAGCCTTTAGTTTCATCTCTTCTCAGAAGAAATGAAGCAGTATTTCTTCTGTAAGCTGTATAGATATTGACAAATTTGAGCGCATCTGTATATGCAACCCTATGATAGGGGGCAAGCAAAGACTGATTTCTCCTCTGAGGAAATTAATTGTCAGTGATGGTTCAAGAGCTTGATTGATACAGCACCAAGACTTGCTCCCCTTCAATAATAAAGCTGTAGGCTATGACTTTAATTCAAAAGTGCATACATTACCTGCCGTGATGAGTGTTTGTGACGGTCTAAAGTTGTCTGCTTAGCTATGTTGGCGTAATAAGCATAGGCCAGGTCTGTGTCTGGTGGAAAGGCGAGGTCACCTTGTTGGTGCAGGTAGCCAAGACGAAGGAGTGCTAGTCTGGAGTCCTTCTGGGCAGCTAGCAAGGTCAGCAGCCATGCCTACACAGACCACATTTATATATGAGAACACAATATGAGAATACAATAAACCTTTTTCAATTCTGCTTATTACTTCTGAAAAACGGAATTTCCTATACATTATATATATATATATAAGCAGTTTTAAAAATGCAAAGCTACAAAGTGTTTTAGATACAATTATGAAAAACAAGAGTAAATACATAAAATGAATATAAAACATGGCAAAGAAAGAAATAGACCAAACTAATACCCAGCCACAACAGAAGAAATGAATGGTGGTCCATAAAAAGGCTTGTTTAAAAAGATGGGTTTTTAGAATCTACTTAAAGCAGTCCAAAGATTATAAATATGTAATGGACTGGGGAAGAGAATTCCAGATATTTGGGGCTAAAACTGCAAAGGCGTGGTCACCTTTGGTTTTGCAGCTGGAACAGGCGGATGGATTAAAGACTGATGTTTGAGGATGGGACAAGTCATTAAGTGGAATGAGGAGTGAGAAGATCAGAGATATAACAAGGAGAGAGTTCACGCATTGCTTTAAAAGTAACCAACAAGACCATGTAGGTTATTCTGAATTTTACAGGAAGCAAATGGAGGGATGCCAGAACAGGGGTAACGTGGGACCTACGGCTAGTTCTGGTGAGTAATCAAGCAGCTGCATTCAGAACCAACTATAAACAATTTAAAGCAGTTTGATTGAGGGATGAGTCAAAAGAGTTACAGCAATCTTGAAATAATAAGATGAAAGTGTGAGTTAATATTTCAAGATGAAATATTGATGCAATACATCTGATTTTAGCAATATTTCTTAGCTGAAGAAAGCAGGATGCTTGGGTACACCGAATGAGACACACCTTATTGAGCTGCCTCTTGACTCCCAGGCCAGTGTTGTAGAGAACAGCAGACAAGTGCAGAGCTTCGTGATTTCCTAAGCAGTCAGCTTGGAGCAGCAATGGTAATATTTTGTTGAGCTCTCCAAAACAGCTTATTTTGCCCAGCTTACGAAGGGATAAGGCGTATAGGGCTTTGCCCACTGATGCAAGGGTAACCTCTCTTCCTCCTGTATATGAGATAAATCATTCATCTTTTTATGCTTTATAATACATGAACTTTGGCAGCAATTGTAATAGTAGAAACTCAATAATGTTAAACGTTTCTCTATCTTACCATGTTTGAAAACCAAGAACTTGGCCAGTTTTGCAGCCTTTTGCTTTTTGGGGAAAGTCTCTTCCCAGAGTTCACATTTCAATTTTGATTGGCGTGTATATTTCACCATCCAATTGAGATAAGCATCAATACAGCTCTCTTAAAAAAAAGAAAGTGGAATTAATCATGTCAGTCTGGTATCGAATGCCAGAATGGAAGTGTACTCTTAAAAGTCCCTTCAGTGCCATCTAGTGGCTAAGAAGAGTAAATTACCAGACTTGGCCTCCATGGCTTTTAGTGAATATCGAGCGATTTTCCCATACAGTTGTAGACGGAAATCTTGACATGGTTGTATCCATCCCATCAGATTCAAGTTCTCAATTATCTCTGGAACAATAACTTCAGACTGCAGAGGAGAGCAAGTTTGTTCATTTGCAGAGCAGAAGAACAGCAGACCCACAGCAAGACAATATGTAGAGTTTGCTGAATGGTGAGATGCAGAAGTAGGGATAGGTATTACCTTGCTGTATTGAGGTATTCTGTTGCGGTGGTAAACCAAGGGCCCATAAAAACCCTCCACTCCGTTTTTGTATTTCCCTCCTCCAATCACAAAATAACCATCTGTGTCATCTAAAATCACAGGATGTCCAAATCTGTAAGAGATCAACAATAAATCCACTCCAATGTGACACAGACTTAGATAGTTTCTGCATATGCAGACCAATTTGAAGAAGGACTTTTTATGCCATAGTTTAAAGGTGCTATATATGACATTTAGCAGCAGCATCTCAGACCAAAATAAAACAAACACCCCCCTTGGTTCATGTTCTTGGCTAAAGGTTTGGGGGAAATTATTTTGGTGATGGGCTGGTTGACAGATGAGCTCAGGCAGGAGTCTCTGTGGACTATGATCTTCACGGATGACGTTGTGATCTGTAGTGAAAGTAGAGAGCAGGTTGAGTTGAGTCTGGGGAGGTGGGGGTATGCATTGGAGAGAAGAGGAATAAAGGTCAGTAGGAGCAAGACAGAATACATATGTGTGAAGGAGAAGGGTGACGGCAGAATAGTGAGGATGGAAGGAATAGAGGTGAGAAAGGTTGATACGTTTAAATAGTTGGAGTCAACTGTTAAAAGTAACAGGGAGTGTGGGAGAGAGGCACAGTGGGATGGGGGGTGTCAGGGGTGATTTGTGACAAAAGGGTACCAGCAAGAGTGAAAGGGAAGGTTTACAAAATGGTGGTGAAACCAGCTATGTTGTATGATTTGGAAACAGAGAAAGAGACCAGACTGAGATGGTTTGGACATGTGTGGAGGAGAGATGCTGGTATACTGGGAGAAGGATGCTGAACATGAAGCTGGCAGGCCAGAGGAGAAGAGGAGGACCAAAGAGGAGGTTTATGATGTGGTGAGGGAGGACATGCAGGCGGATGGTGTGACAGAGGAAGATGCAGAGGACATGAAGAGATGGAGATGATGATCTGCTATGCTGACCCCTAACAGGAGTAGCCAGAAGTAATAGTAGTAGTTATAGTTTTTGTTATTCTATCAAAATTAGTAATGTGTTCAGCTTGATAAGGGATTAATTCTTCCATCTGCAGAGGGACTTAAATCCATGCAACATATAGAATAGTATGCTAGCTATCCTGCTAACGCTAGCTACCTCTCATACACTAACATCCACCTGCAGCCGGACCGGCTTCCAAAACACACACAGCGGCAGTGTGACTCCATTCTCTCCTCGGGAGGCCTTAATTTCACGACATAGAAAATAGTTGTTTGCTACTAAATTTCATACATAGCACCTTTGGTTCTCCAAGCTAAAAGCAGCCTTACGTATGGTCTGAAGAATGAACTGTGCGGTGCTTCTTATCCGTACACTTCATGGAGACAGTCACCTGCGATTCAGCAGAAACGACTTAAAATGTTGTAGGTTGTTTTGGTTTTTATTCCCCCTTTAGTTTCATGTCATCTTATGTGCTTTGTTGGCAAAGATCACTCACCGATCTTCCACGCAGCACAACGTTGAAGTTACACCACTGATTCAGAGGCACCTTAAATGTAGATAGAAATGCCGAAGATTCACCGGATTCTCCGTTCATCTGCACATGTAGCCTACCTGTGGGCAGAAGGAAAGACTGCTAGAGATCATGGTGGTCAACAGCCGCATTAGTAACGACAAACACATAAGAGATCAGTTGAGAGATGGTGGGAAGAAAAAAAGTACGTGTACCTGAACTTGTGAGGAACAGTGCTGGTGTGGAATAGTTTTCAAGGGAATCTATACGGTGTAACACTCCACACATACTTTGCTGACAGTGTCTGATCACAAATATCCAAATTGAAAACATGCACCTGATGGCAAATAAAGAAGATTGGTGAACAAAGTCAAACTGAAGACTGTATTAATTGTGTGTAAAGGAAGAATTACTTTTTTTTCTCTTTTACCATGGAAAAGAGAAAGCTTTCAGACGTAAGTACTCCAAGCCTTCATCTCTGTAGACGTTCAAAACCTTTGTAATGCCAAAGTTCTCTCCGGTTGAGGCATAAATTGAAGAAAGCAAATGGACTGTCTCTAGATCACACAAAAAAATTCTCAGTTTGCAATCATGCTAGATTTTTTTCAGCTACACACCATATATATATAAAAGCAGTTTTAAGTTATTTTATTTCTATAGCCTATTATCAAAAATGTACCCCTGTGGGCTTAAAAACCAACCCTACTTAATCCTAAAATAGCCACTTTAGAACGTGAAAACCAGCCAAAATGGCCTCACCTTGCAAAAAAGCCTTTGCTCTTACGATCAAAATGTTAAATTGAACAAAATCAGCCCAGATAATATGATTTTGTCATTTGCTTTGCTCATCATTGCTTATTAAACATTGCTAATTAAATGTGCTGTAAATGGACTTCTTCACGCTTTTCTAGTCTAACGACCACTCACAGAATGTCTCACACCGGGCTATGTGATGGCATGTGAACCCACAGCATTTGATTTCCAGGCTTACCCTCTACATGCTGAGGAGCCACCGCAGCTCTGCATGTAGGGATCCCATGGTTATATGGTTCTTTCTCTGGTCTTACCTTTCTCTGATGGGCACTGAATCTTCCATGTTTTCTGGGTTAACAGGAGCACCTCTGTACTCCAGGCAGGGCAGAGTGGATGTTTCTTTCGTGGACGGCTCAAAGAGGATACAGGCTGCAGCGTTGCCATATCCTGAACCAGGATGGAGCTGTCAGCTAGTCCATTGTACCTGACCGATGCTCGAAGGACAGCACTCAACACCCACTGAACATCAGGAATTATCCAATCTGCTCGGTATACTAACCAATCTGGAAAATCCAACCTCACTTCCTTTATTGTATCCCTACCAGGAGCACAGGTCCAGTGTCCTAGTATAAGTGTGGACATTAGACCTGTGTCAAAAGACACAACACACTCCAGCCACACTGTAGCAGGGTTATCACAAGAGTAGAGTACTTTCAAAGGATGGCCTGATACAGGTTCCTCTGGAGGATTCAGCAGTGTTACCTTGTCTAGACCGAGAACAATCTGTAGGTGGCAGACAAAAAGAATAAGCAGATCCCTGTTAGTGAACTTCATGCCAAAGATATCATATGACAAATGTTGAAGGAAAGCCTCTTTTCCTACCTGTACACTCAGGCAAAACTGCAAGGTATATCTGCACAGTCTATTGGAGTCCATGGTATACTCTCTTTATGAATGTGTCCATTAAAATGTGAGCTTTTCAGTAGAAAAAAGTGTGATTATGAAAATAAATAAAATCCATGTAGCAGTTTATGGAGTACCATCCGAAAGTGAACAAACAACATAGCCTCAAGATCCGGATCTCATCCTGCTTCACCCCAGTGAACAAGGTGCTTAAGTAAATATTGCATGATACAATGCTCCACCTATTTATTCATAACTAAGTCAGAGTGCATACAGGTAGATATACCCAGGTAGCCACTCCGAAACATGTTTAAACATAAGCCAATGTCACAAGAGTTATTCATGTTTAAAAGCATGCATACCTTCTAATTCATGTGATACAAGGCCAATTATTATAAATGACTCAGATGTAATGCAACTGTAAGGGACACTGTTTGGTGGTAACCCTTTTTCCAAGAACCAAATTATTTCAGATTTCATTCAAAATAGTTTATTGCTATCATGCAGGGGTGCCATTAAAGTCTGGAACATCACGGAGGATGCAAAAATTATTTTCTCAGTACAAATATATGTATTCATAAATAGAAGCTTAAAAGGGAAAGTATATAGAAGACAGGATAAAGAGAGTCAAATTCTCCAGTTGATCCCTTCCTCTAACTCGATACAGGTTTCATTATAGCAGTTGACATGCATCAACATGACAGTGCATTATACTGGGAGTGGACAGATTGACACACACTCACACATCACTCACCGACTCTCTCTCTCTCACTTACTCACACACACACACACGTATAGACTGAGAGCGTAATCCATTAACAGCTTTGTCGTGCAAAAGATGTTCAAATGGACAATTTAAAAACAAATACCAGTAGATTTATATTTTCAAATGACTGTTTAACGAAATACCCACCAGTCTTATACATCCATATCATCCTACACCAAGAGGCATCTGTTGGGGGGTAACCATTGGTGTCATTTACAGCACTACTATGTAGTTCAATACAATCAGGACCACACTAGGTGTACAAGCAACAACATTGATCCTAACTGTGGGTTTACCACTCCAGTCCAAATGAATTTTGATGCATAGTTCTATAGTTGTGTGCAGTCATGCAAAAAAAGAAAATCCCTTGTTGCGATGACTGGAACCTTAAATTTCTCTGGAACACACTCAGTCCTGCCTGCCATTTCCAATTCTGCAACTCAAGTAAGCATATTGCAGGTGAACAACTGTTGCTCCAGCAGTAGCCCACTGTGTAAACTGATCAGACATTCAGAGTTACAAAATAATGTAAATTAACTTTGCTTTTCTTTCATTATTGTTGGCGAGAAGACAACTAAAGTCATTTCAACAATATTTGTTGGGATCGTGACTTATTGGTTGCTTTGTGTCTGAGGTGAAAGGGCCCCAATGAGCTTTATGAATTATTACTGGAAAGGCCTCGGTATTAATGGCACGTTTGGCACGACTGGCCTTGGTACTTTAGTTGTTCAGCTCTAAAGGGCATTTGGGGATGGATATGTAAAGGTTTTTGGCAGGCTATCAGAACTATATAAATATGCCATAAACTGAAAAAAATGACTTAACTGATGTATTCTACCGCTTATCAAATTTTGGGAGAAAATGGTGATCACAGGCAGACCAATTCATCTGATCCCGGCTGTGCTGTGAGGTCAATTTGTATGTCCAGATTACTTTTTATGTCAGGGGGTGGACATGGACTTGGATTGAGTTTGGGGGATTAAGGCTGGATGCTTTTCCTAACACCCCATGGTGGTTTGAACACATAACATCTGGCTCATCAGTTTCCAAAGATCGCACTCCACCACTGAGCTACCTCGGCCCCCGCATCCCACCTCTATGTTGTAAAATGCATAATTTCACAACAATGTTTGCCTTGTTGATTTAAATCAAATATTTTGCAGCACACACAAGCAGGAATTGGTGTCTGTTAAAGCTGCAACCTGTAACTTTGTTTGCCCATTTGGAACATGACAATGTGGGAGTTCTGCAGGACAGACATTCAATATTACTGTAGAAAGATACTCCAATATTGGTCAGTGTAGGAGGCAGAGAGAATAGTCCTGCTACACTGGATTTCTTGGGACTACAAATGAGGTGTAGCAGCCATCGTCACTCATGTGCTGTCAGCCACCAATAAAATGCCTGCACCCTTGTGAAAATGTCATCCTCAGACCAAAGTTAACCCAGGCAGTCTTTTCAGCCTCCCTTTCTAATTATTATTGAAAAGCAATTAGTGTCCACATCAAAAAATTTAGATAGAAAAGAGGGAAGACAGCGGTGACCCGAGAATTAAAACTCAACTTGCATGCCATACAACAGATTCACTTTCAACTCCATGAAAATAATCTAGATTTAAGATGACACTTGAAAGTTAGTACACATTGTGTCACAAGAGAGAGATTTCGCACAAATTTAGATCATGGTTACACAGTAACCTAAAAGTTTGGGTAGATCAGGGGCTCATGAAGCAAGATCGGCATACTTATTTTAGGATGAATTTAAAGTCACTTTATTGCAGACTACAAACCAATAGTGACTTAGACTAAATAGGCAAAAAGTTCAGGAGAAGTTTACCCATATTTTGGTTGTCTGGCCCTAATTAATTCAACTCCAAGTTTTGTGGGGTAGAAGACTATCCCAGTAGAAACTGGGCAAAAGGCAGGGAGAGACCCCAGATAGACTGAAAGTCCATTACAGGGCCAACGAATGCAGTCAGTCATTCACACACCACTCACACCCAGGGACAATTTACACCACACAAACTCAAAAAATATGCAATATCCACTAAAGTCAACTGGAATCAGATCCAGCACCATCTCACTGAGAGGCCAGTGAAAACCAGTAAGTCAATCTGCCACATAGACCAAGTTATGTTCATGTGTTTATAAAAAGCCCTAGGTGCACAGATATTAGGAAGAGCTTTAGGTCATGTTTAGAGCCAACCCCTCCATGTTTCTGGAGCTTTATGTTTGCAAATGCAACTCATTGGACCCAAGCCATCTCAGTGCTCTACTAAAGGCACAGTGATGAAGCTATTTGCTTATATGCATCTAAGAAAGCATCCAAGCAGTCCGCACTGAACTTATCAAGCTCCATTGTACGACAGTAGCATTAGTTTGTTTTCACCAGTTTTGTGTTAATTTGTTTTGAGATATATTCACTGCTCTGGGTGAGTCCACGCAGAGATGCACTGAACAGCACCTTCCTTTCCTTTCTTTTGACTAGTGATGAAACATTTATTCCACTACATGTTGTGTCCAGACGAACCAAATCAACTGTTTTTGTGATGTCTATAGTTTGCCAGTTTATAAGGACCACTCAAAATGTGCCATCCCTCCCTCCACCTGAGAATATGACAAATGAGGCGGATTTTTCTTTACCATGGCTATCTGGTTTTTCAAACTGAGTCAGTGAGTACAGATTCGTTTTGGGTTCTTGGTTGGATATGTGGTTCAAAGAATTAAAAGAAACAAAGAGTTCCCTAAATAGCTCAAGGGCAAGAATTAAGCAAACACTAAGAACATTCGAGCATCAATCAAACAAAAAGGAAGACATGCAAACTGATAGATTGAAGTACAAGAAAGAAAAACAACCAGGGAAATTATTTCCCTTTGATAAACTGGCACATTTCCTGCAGAATAAATAGTACTTTACATTGCAATATACAACTTGACCCATGTCCCACATATTCAACATTGACCAAATAAGGAGACATAAGTGAGTGGCTGATTGCTTTCCGAAGTTTGTCATAGGTACTTACAAAATGATGAAATGGCAACAAATTATGCCATCGTTAAAACCATTATGAAAAAAGAACACAAAAAAGAAATACAGTCAAACATTTTCTAATATCTTTTAGTTTATAGCCCTTATTTTTTCTGTTTCTTGAAGATCTTAAAGGTGTGTTTCTTGCGGCTGGCAACAGAATCTGTGTCTTCACCTGTCGAGCCACTGTCCTCCTCCAGGGGGCTCTTCTTGGAGGATAGCTGGGGGATGCGGCTACTGCTCTTAGCACCTATGGCCCCTGATTGACCTCCTGTCGGCGACGGGGTGTCAGGTTCAGTGGAAATGGGGCTGAGGGAACGGGAGGACTCAGACATGGACAGGCTGTTGACTTCTCCCAGGCTAGTTGACTTTTCGACATCATACACCTTCTTCATGAGAATGGGGCTGTCTGGGACTGGCTCTGGCTGAATTCCTCCCTCTGGGATGCGATTGCCCCCATTGGGTGTGTGGGTATGCAGCAAGCCTGCTTCATCCCCACGGGTAGCTTGGCCGTGCATAAGAGAGATAGGTTTGACCAGAGAGCCTCTGGAGCTGTAGGCAGAAAGTCGATCACCCACTTGGGATAGGGACAAGGATGAGTCTGAGTCAGAGCGATTTAGGTCCCTGTAGAGACATAATGAGTTTCAGGGAATGAGAAGACAGTGACCAGCTCATTAAAACTTGCTTTGGATGCCAAAGCTTTTCTTATGTATGCCTAGAAATCAATAGTCACTCTGGCCACACCCTGGACAATTAAATTTAACGTTGTTAGTAGTGCAGGCAAAGGGTAAGTAGAAGGCAAGAGGTAGATGAAATGGAAAGGAAAATACCTTTGAGGAAGGAGACAGTGGCAGAGGTTGCCAAGAAATTTAAGCAAAAAGCATGAAAGGAAAAACTAGAAGAATATACTCAGAGTTCAGATCCCCACCAGGCATATCTCCCCATCTCTGGTACTCAGAATTCAGCAAAAAAAAGCAGTAGGGGAGTTCACACTCATATCATAAGAGGTTTTTTCAAATGTTTTATATCACGACAACCATGAGAGGTTCTTAATCAATGCGTTGTAACTGCACAACAATTATTAGGTTGATAGTCTCAGTAGTTTGTAAGATCAGATACACACACAGCGGACAGATACACACAGACAGAAAATACAGAATTTTTCCTCCAATTATTAGACTTGATCAAGCTCAAAAACACATCAACATGGAGAGTTAAGATGGATAAACTGATGACAAAAGTAATTGGAACAAAGTACTGATGATAAATTTCTTAAGACAGTAATATACCTTGTCTTCTTTAGGGAATACCAAGTTTTTCTCTGTCATTTAATATAAGCTAACAGAGAGCACTACTTCAAGTGTCCTATTAAGTCTCTCCATGCCAGTTACCTTTAGGGGTCTCTACTTTTTGTTATTACATATTGGCCAATTGATTGAGTTTGTCAGCATTGTCTGTATTTCCTCTCCTTGAGGATTTAACCGTGTTTTATGTTTTTTAGTATCTTTTGACTTGTCTACATTGTTTATAATGCTTCAATGGTTTTGTTTTTATTTGCAGACATGTGTGGTCTTTAATTTTTGGACATTGAACCGGTAAGGGTTAAACTCTACAGTGAAAGGATTTAAATCTCAGGGCTACCTCTTACGAAAAAAACCTCCAATATAAACAATGCATTTGTTCAGGAGAAAATATAATACTATGGGCGTTTTCAGTTTGTTAGAAGGTTAAATCCGGTTCAGGGAACATTTGGTTTGGATGGTGAAGGAAGATTCTATTATGCAACCCTGGCAAATTGATCAGTATGCACTCAAAATACTATAACACTGACTTGTTAAGTAAAACTAAGTACAAATCTGCCCGACGCCTTTTTGATTATTGAGGGAGAATCCTTTTAATTGACCCAATCACAGTTAAAATATCAATGATTTTTTTATATCGTGTAGGGTAGCATCTTCCTCCACATCATCCTTTTTAAGATATTGTAGATGCTTAGATATGGTATACGTAACACTACCAGGCTATATGACCCTCCCCCTCAAAATTATTAACTCTTGATTCTCCTATGCTTTTAAAGTACATCTCCCAAGCAACCATGTTTCAAATGCTACTTTCTCATCATAAAATCAGGATCTTCTAACCCATGTTACAAGTGAGAGGGTGTTTCTTCTTCACAACACTCAATCACAAGTCAACCCACATTTACTCTGGGAGGTAAATAAAATGATTAAGGGGAACTTGCACTTCTTTTTCTCCACATCTGAATTGAATATGCACGGAAACCCATAAACTCATTAGGGTCTAAAATGTATCATTCCTTTATTTGTGTGTGTTGTGTTTATGGGCGCATGAGTATATAAACACACACATTTTATATTATCAAAATTTTAAGAAAGAAGAAATGATAGTGGGTGGGGTGAGTGAAGGGATGCACTGTCACACATGCGGTCTGTGAAGAATTGAGAGCAGAGGGGTACCCGAGGCTGCCGCTGCGCTTTTTTGTGACATCTGGAGAGTCAGAGATGGTGTCCATGGGCTGAAAAGAGGAGTGATAAACATGGAAGGAATGAGGGGCTGCAGCACTTCCTAAAGAGCAGGGCAAGCAGGATGAAGAGGAAGATAGGGAAGACATGGGATGAGGATTTTGGCTGGAGGTACAGATGATAGAGGGGTGAGAGATAGCTGATGAAAGAGAAGGCAGAGGTAGAGCCTCAAACTGTCCAACAGACTGGCTGCGTGACTGTCCAAAAGTAGGTTTAGACCGGGATGGGTATGGGGTGCCCTCGCCCTGCTGCCTCGCCAATGGTAAACTCTCTACCAACCTCTGGGAGCCCATGGCCAGCTGAGGGTCAATGTGGCGTTGGCGCAGGGACATCATACTGGGAGCTATGGGCACAAACACAACAGTATTATTAACAATGGCTCATTGCTAATGTATAATCAACTGACAGGAAAAGATTATATAGGGAAGTAAATAAAAAAGCAGGTTCTTAAAAGACTCAGATGTTGGGATAAATTTCTGTGAAACTGATCAACCATTTCAAACCCCTTGGATCAGTTTTAAGAGTCAAAGACATTATTTCGCCATTATCAGACAAGTTATTTTTGTAAGTTTAAATCACAACATTTGAGCTTTCAAAATTTCACATAATTATATTTAAAAGGCAAAACAATATGTCAAAAGGGACCAAATTATATTATTGGATGACACTGCTAAGTCAAACAACGGGAACTGCACAGGCAAAATTCTTTTTTGTAAGCCAAGCTAACAACAAGGAAAGAAAAAATTAAAGTACTCTTCTGATTTCGTATAAAACAACATAAGTGTCCTTGTTATGAGGAACCATTTGAGCATAAGGACAAAAAAACGGAACATATTACTGGAACAAAGGAGGGTACTGTGTGTTTGCTAGGTTAAGAAGATGGGATCTATCTATGAAGACCAGGACATGGTTTCTTGTTGAAAGAACACAGCAAGGAGTTGTCTTAACCTTTTCAGCCATGTCCATTTAGAGGGCCCCCATCTGATTAAAGATATAAACATCTCCATGTGGCTTTGAATCAAAGTGAAACACAGGGATGTCGGAATCAGGATGGAACTGGGAGCATGAATAAATAGCCAACCGGAATATTTCCGCTGGAGCTGGCAGTCTGAACTCACGGACCACAGGTCACTGGCTTGGCGTTCCAATCGCCGGATGGCATCTTTAGTTGGGCCAATTACACAACAGCGGGAGCCAAAGGCCGGAAAAGTAGTGATGGGAGAGAGGGGAGTGAAATAGGTAATGGAATTAATGTGGATTAAAAGACTTACTCACTACTGCAGGTGCAAGGGGTTCAGGAGAAGAACCTCCCTCTACAGTTAATCAAACGTTCTGCCTGTATCAAATTCTGCCATATCAACTCAAATGTGGAGAAAAAAACCTCCATTGCATGATAAACAGTCTTAGATTGATTTTCCCGTTAAGCATATGACATGTAATATTCTTTGTAAGAGACGTCATGATGAAAATCCCAGGTCGAGTTGGGTTTTTTCCCCAGAAAAACAATTCAACATTCAGGGTTGATTTTGTGTTGAAAGTATATATCACACCTCATCCCAATTAAGGATTTAAATCTCAACATTTACCCATCAGTGAAGCGGTTAGGGAGTACCAGATAATACTTACATAATCCATACTTAGTAGTTGTAGTAATTTGACCAACACCCTATTGTACATTTTGAGACAAATACACCACAAATGCATCAAGCACAAAAACGTTGGTCTCATTAAGAGAAATATATTTATGGTTTCATTTCCAAAACATAGGACATATTGTGCGCAGGATTGTTCCATCTCCATTATTGAATGAGAGCCGAGCACCACTTATTCATAATGGAAGTGGGCTTTACAAAATGAAAGTGTGCTTTACAAAATACACTCAAATGGAGATGTGAAAAAAGGGAAAAAAAAGTTTAATTACAATTCAGATATAAACATGCAAAACAAACTTAAACACAGATGCATGACCATCACTTTTTGTCCCCATAAGCATAAAGGCCACAGTGAAAAATTCAGTTCAAAATAGCACCTAATTGTCATATTGTCATGCGGGCTGGTTTTTGGATTTCCCCAGCAGGCCCTTGGTATGTTTATGGGTTCGTTTGCTAAGCCCCACACTTTGGCCAACAGATTCAGACGAACTCTTACATTGCACAGTTACGGGTGGCAAGATGTCCTCATCCATATCGTCGATGTCATCAGACATGAGGAAGTGCTGAGGTGTTGCTCTGCCCCCCACAAAGCTTGGCTCAAGGTTCAAGGCTGAGGCCAGTGAAGGCAACCCAGGATTGTGAACGATGGTAAAACCTGTGAGGACCTCTATCTGCTGCCAGCGATGTAGCCTCTCCCTGAGTGCTGCCGTCACCTCACCCAGGGCTTGTCTGCACGGACAAAAAAGGGAAGAACAGAAAGATAGGTAGTTAGAAGTTTTTATATATATACAAAAATGTACAGTTTCCTCATGGGTCCCACAAGGGGAAATTTGTAATTTGCATCTAACCCATCCTATTGTATAGGAGCAGTAGACAGCCACCATGTAGCGCCCAGAGAGCCATTAGGGGTTCAGTGTCTTGCTCAAGGACACATCAACATGCTTTCTATATGACTGAAGATCAAACCTGCAACCTTCCGATTGCCAGATGACCACTCTACCCACTTAACTATGTCCCCCCAAACACACATATCCTTCACACTAAATGACCGTCTTTGATTCTATCAGGCTAAAAAGTCAATTTTGAGTGAACTTTTTAAACATAAAGTGAGCTTGGATTAGTGGTTCTAGCAAAAGTAAGGAAGTAATATTATTTAAGAAACAAAAAGAGATAATAAAAAGAGTACCTTGAATTGTATACTAAACATTTGTGTCCATTATTCATTTTTTAATGCAAAACTTAGTTTGTAAATCTTACTTAAAAATAACAAACTGTTGTTTTCCACATTAGCAAATTCAATATTTACTTGGCTGCCAAGATTTTATGGTCAACATCATCCAGGGAAGAGCTGTGTGCCACATGGAAAGTCCCAAAGAGGGTGTTCCGTTTCTTTTTTATCTTCTCAGCCTGTGAAAAAAATGACTGGTTATGCTTTTCCATCACCCAACATTTTTCATTTACTCACACATTTTGTTAGAACTGGTCCCCATGGCCCGAGACAATGGAATCAATAGTTGTTATCAGGAATCTCTCTCAAAAACAAAAAGAATCTAAATAATTTTTCAGAAACATGATACAAGCCTATTTACAGAAAATACCCCCCCCACACACACACACATCCTCTGAATGACTTTTGCTAGACCAATTCAAGATATGACAGTTCTTGATGATACGACCAACAAGTTAGGTCATGAAAATATTATTGATGTTTTTTCTGGCTTTGAAAGTCATTTTAAATATTCAAAGATATTAACAGAGTGGGCAAGACTCATTGGAATATGTTAAGAATTACGAGGGAGTTGTGATCTTTTGTTTTTTGGGATTTACCCCTTCTTTGGCCACCAGCAGTTGCCTCTCAGCATTTTGCTTTTTGATGTTGTAGTACTGCACCTCCACCTCATGGGTGAGCTGCAGCCACTTCTGGAGTGATTCAGGGGGCGACCAGTAACTCCTAGACTCCAGCTCCTTCTCTGCCTTCTTCAGAGCCATGCGCACCTTTAGCAAAACATGAAAAGGTAGATGAAAAACTGGGGAAGACAATGACACTAATTGTGTGTATGAATTTTGTTGACAGGGTTTTACAGAGTGATTGAATGTATCATGTTTCACAGCAAAAAGGTGAAAGCTAAAGAAAAGTCTTCACATGATATTTCACTTGCTTCCATTAGACAGTCATTTTTTTTTCCTTTGACTTCATTAAGGAAAGTTTTGTGTTGAAATATTTTGAAGAAAAAAAAAACACAAAGTTTTAATCTTAATCCCTTAATCTGAAAGGATGGGGGTGGGTGGGGTGATGATACATTCTGCTACATTCCAGATAACCCGGAAAATAAGGGCCATAATAATTAAAGCCTCAGTTATGGAGAAGTTTTTAAAAGGTGCTGAACGCTCATATTGAAATAGTAAGAATTCAAGCATCGTTAAGGAACTATTTACAATGCAACATTTTAGAATAGAGCCAGTAGCTTCCTTAACATTTGTGAGGAATAATGGGGAAAATATCCAGAGTAACAGAAGACTGTTTCATATGATGTAGTGGATATTTGGTTTAACAGTGACTATGTTAAGGGGCATTTTATTTTTTTGTTCAGATTGGCAACGGTATCAGTTTAAATAAGAGGATGTATCATCTAAAATATAAAAGAGGTTAAACTGATAAAGAACAAAAATAGTTGAAAAATACTCAAATCGGCAAAATAATCCCAAGTATGGATGGAGCTTTCTCAAAAAGTAATAAAAGCTTAGTGAAATGCTAATTAGCTGCAGCAGTCGCCAGAAAATATGTCTCATTCTTTTCTAATATTTTGTATGCAAGAAGATAAATAAACTGATCTGCAATTAATGGATATAACAGTGTTTTTCTCGCACTCAATTTATCTACACTCCCTTTTAATAAAAAGATAATGGTTCTGTCTTTCTCTGTGGACATATGTTTATCCAGTGGGATAAATCTGCAGCTTTAAACCTTGTGATAGCCAAAGTGTATAAGTACAAATATTATAACGAGTCACTTGTTAGGGAAAAGAACCCATGTTGCAGGCATGAGCTGAGCCTAAACTGACCATCACTTTGGCAGAGGACCAATGCAAATAGTGTTACACATCCATTTGCTTACACATTATATTTAAACATCCCATCTGATCCAACAAACTATTGGAATGCCCTTGAAAGAGTGGAAGACTCAACGGGTCCTAAAGGAGGATCATACCCCTATGCTATTAAAAGTATCTAAGCTAACAGTTAAAGGTCTGCCTATTAATGACCATCACATTTAACATTAGTGCTACATGTCATTCCCAAGCCATGCAAATACTTAGGATTTCTCTAGTATGGGGGTTTAGTTAGATGGAAAGAAGAACCTATGCAGGGCTTGCCTTTTCAGTCATCTGGTTGTCCCTGATGACTGGAATTGCTATGGGGCACCAAGATGAAATATGAGGTCTCTATTAGACAACTATAAACTCGCCTTTGGTACATAGTAGATTGAGAAAAAAATGTTTTTTTTAATTAACTTTACGGAGTATATTAGCTGGGTGTGTAACAAAACAGTAGCCTTTACAGTGTTTTCTCAGCTTTCCGCATTGGGTTTACGATCGATTGTTGTAAATCTCTGAGTGTCAAATTTAACTAAAGGGTTTTCTATTGCCTGTGTGAACAGTACACATTACCATTGAAAATCCATAAAATAGCCAATTTGCATATAAAAAAATTATGCAACAGAATTGTTTATAAGAGCAGGGATACCTTCAGTCGGGTTAGATTTAAGATGTCAGGGAAATGTTTATTATTTTTATTTTATATTGCTGTATCCAAATGAACTGATTCAACTTTTTTGGGGATTTCTTTACCTGGGTTATTGAGCATGCATTAAAACATTCTTAACAACAGTTAATAAAAGAATGAAAACATCACTGTGGAGGTTCAGATCATCATGGGGATCACAACTGGCATGTTCCTGGATGGGGAGTGAGTCATTGTTATGAGTCACCTGGGATAAAAGCATCCGCTACATGAGAAAATGTAAATGTAGGTCGATCTAACTTTCCTGTCATGTTAACCCTTACATGCATAAATTAGCCAGCTCTAGCGAACCAAAGAAACATTAATGCATTAGATTAATGTAAATGTCTTTAAACAAATGCTTCGTGTGTGTGTGCTCCTGGCTTGTGTGGGCTACACATTGCTTCTTATCCTCAAAATTCCAAAATGGACACAGAGATGCGTGGGTGTGCTGTATTTACAGGATTGATGGGCGATTTAAATATGAAAAAAACTAAACATTCGATGTTATTGCCTTTCAAGAATTTGATAGATATTCATTCATTTTGATTGACATAAACTCTCTTTTATAGGAACAGCATGGCTTGCCGGGTAGATCAGTTGTCTGGCAATCAGAAGGTTACAGGTTCAAGCCCCGCACCTATAGAGAAGCGTGTCGAAGTGTCCTTGAGCAAGAAGGCTCTGCCCTGTGATGGACCTGTGATGTAAGGGTGTGTCCTCGCCTTTCGCCCAATGAGAACTGAAATAGGCTCTAGTTCCCCTGCGACCCGACTTCAGATAACCGATTGACAATGGATGGACACTCTTTTCATGATATGTATCACTCTTATCATTCGTTTTGAAAATAATTCCTCTTACTTTGATCCTTTAATTACTTATGGGGGCTGAACAAGTCCCTGTCTGACTGGAGTTATCAAATGATACCTGCTCGAGTTCTTCCTCAGCATATTTTTGCCGACTCAGCTCATTTTCTGTGCCCTCTCGCAGCTCTTTGAGTCGCTGGGCCTCCTGCTTGGCACAGTTGATCTCATCCCTCAGCTTCTGCTCTAGGTTCACCTTCTCCACCTCCACTGTGCGGTGCTCCTCCTGGGCAATCTGTAGCCTGAAGCCGTAGTAAAAAGGTTAGAGAGAGGCAGGTTAGAGAATCTTGCAAAGCCCTTACTACATACAAATGGTTGCTCAATAAATGGCTATGCCAAGAGGTTGGCACAAGGTGCTTCGAATACAAGTTAAGGTAAACCCCAGAGTATAGTCCATCTTAAGTTATCGCTCTATCCAGGGATGGCCAAAGTGATCTAGAAAGGGCCGGTGTGGGTGCAGGTTTTTGCTCAAACTAAGCACTTACTCACCTGATTATACAAGTCAACCAATCATCTTTGCTAAAGACCTTGAGTGGTAGACTCAAGTGTGTATCTTCTACTAATCAAGGTCATTAAGCCATGATGGCACAACTGTCAGTATTCACTTTTAGAGTATCTTGACTAATCCATGTCTCTAAAAAAATAAAATAAATGCAAACTTAAGACTTTGGCATACATGCCACACTACTATTACATTTGTTCAAAGGTAAACCCAAGTAAAAGTTGATTTTAACAGTTTAGGTTTAAAAACATGCCTTTTAATCAATATGAACTTCAATTTAAATTTGCTAATTAATGTCACTGCTTTGAGTTACTGAGGAATAAAAACGTTAAAATATTCCATATATATTGTTCAAAACTCTATAGTGTTTTATGTAAAATAAAAATGCAGTTGGGTCTGTTACTGCTCTAATAAAAGCTGAATGTTTGCTTAACATACTGCTTAAACTCAGCAAGAATTTGAACTTCAACCAGATGAAGACCAGTTTCATAAAAAATAGATAGCGAACACAGGCTTACAATAAACCTGTTGATAAGTGAAACCTTTTATCTAAGGGGAAAGCAAACAAACATGTGCCTGTGTGTAATTTGTGCTAAGTGGTGTAAGTACCAAGTTTGTGTGGGTACATAACAGAAATTAAGGAAGGGGCTGTTAATCACCATGGAACCAGGTTTGTTCTTCAAACATGTAATGTCAGCACCATTCTGATGGCCCCTTTCTAACTGCTATGGGTGGCTCAGTGGGTAGAGCTTGCACCTGGATGTCAGGCATAGTGGGTTCGTATCCCAACACGACACTTTGAGTGGTCGCTAGACTAGAAGAGCTCTATATGAAAACAAGTCCATTTACTATTCATTAAGAATTCTTGAACTGACAGAGCACCAAATTTGACCCAAAACCTTAAAATCAAGGCACACCTAAAAAAAGGAAAAAAATTAATGAAATGTGTGTTGCAATACCTCCTAATAATAGTCAACATCTCTTGTATCACAGTATAATGGTTGAGGGGAATTACCTCATGTTGCTTTAGAAAGGATAAGCTACTCAATAAAGAACAAACTTGACAAGTTTTGGAAAATATGGAATAATTTCTATAATTTTCTTGAGGATAACAATATGGATGTAGATGGTTGGATGGATGCCAAATAAGGACTGAGTTCATTTTCTTTATTATTTCATTCTATTTTATTTCTGGTCTTTTTAGCTTTGTTTCTTTTGTTTTGTATTTCATTTGATTGAAGTATACCGACTATGCCTTATTACAAGTCACCTTTTTGTATTTGTTTTATTATATGTGCCTTAATGTGCTATTGTGCCGTTTTGTCTGTTTGTTTGATAATATGAACAAAATCCACAAAAAAGTATTTGTTTCAGCAAAAAAATGTCAACATTTCATGTCTTCCTTAGTCTACATATCAATACTGAAAAGCAGCAAGGAACAAAAACAGGAGTATTACCACCTTTTAGTCTCTAAGAAGCAGTATAGTTATTCCTGTCATGCTGGAAAAACAACAGTAGGGGGGGTAGAGTACCGCAGAGACCCAATGAAAGCTGATCCAGATTGCTGGGTATGGAAAATGTGGGTGGTAGACAGTGCAGCTAATGCTTTTCACCCTGACCTTTGCCATTCTCTTGCTTAAGTATTGAAAGGGTACAATGCCCAGCCCTTCAGCAGCCACAGGACTCAAATACAATAGTTCTTTCTTGATTTTGAGGCAACGCCTTACTGTATGTGACAAAACTGGCTCATTTTTTTGCCCCATCTGACTGTCAGTCTACCACAGCCAATCTGTAAATCAGCACTCCAGCCCAAGTGTTATGCAGTCATGCTTAACACCATCTTGCATTGTAAAAAGTACTAAGAATGATACCCAGCTCTAGCAATAGCTTACTTCCACTGTCTGCCAATAGAGAGAGCATGGCTAGGCCAGGCCACTTGATACTGCCATAGGATCTGGTTGAAAGGCTGGAAAGAGCAGCTGGCAGTAGGGATCAGAAGGAAAGGCATGGCT
>OMLC01055199.1:0-13093 GCA_900302585.1 Regalecus glesne
GTCAAGAGCCTGAAACTTGGAGTATACAGTAAAGTGAGCTGTGCATCTCCTGGCTTCTCATCCAGTTAAATGCCTCTTGTCTTATGGGCAGTCTATTAGGGGCCGAGCCTTCAGCTCCACTGCCTGTCCCCGCTCTGAGGTCTATATATTGTGGTTTATGTAGAGGTTAAAAGGCAAGGCTTTGTCTTTTAAAAAATATCTAGCTTGAAATAGTTTTCATATTCCAAAATGTTTGAGCTGTCGTCACCAAAAGAAAAATCCTGCCCTCAGCAGTTTATTAAAGCTATGAAAGAAGTGTAAACTACTGTTTTGGAAAGAAAAAAAAGCTTTTAGTTATAAGAGAGAATGCTTAAAAGTTCACTACTATAAGATTTTTACGCTTTCCTGATGTGACCGTTGCATATTAAAGTGAATACTTAAAATATGTTAAAATTACTTCATTAATTTCAAATAATCCATGACTGGCACCGTAACTTTTTGTGTGTCTCAAAGATGGAGGGGTCCAAACTAGTGTTGTTTAGAGTCAAACGACTTTCAATCTCTTAGTGGCAACTAAATTTGAAGTTATTTTTTCCCCTTTTTCATTGGGCCCAATGTGGTTGATGTGAGTGTTTACTCCTTACTAGAAGATTCTATAGTTTTCTTGTTAGCCTGAGAGTTGTTTGTTACTGTCATTCAAATTAATTGAAAGACAAGTTGACAGGCAAAAGAGACGAGATACTTGGATTTCATGTCTTCTGGTCTTTCCACCCTCTGGATACTCACTGTTCTTATTATTGTTAAGGATTTCTGATGATTGTGATCGTCCTTACTGATCAAAGTCAAATAGCTAGAACTGCAAACAGAAAATGGGAAGAATTTTAAGGGGTGAAAGAAGAATAAAGAAGAATGTATTGAAATATTTACGTCTGCTTTACGGGATGAAAACGCAAAGGAACGTTAAGAGAAAAACTCTTTGAGGAGACACCTCATTCTCTCAAAGGGGTTACGCATCCATACATACAAATATAAACACTAACTTTGCCTTTTTATTTATTTTTTATTTTTCCTGTGGAGTGATACTTCTTTGTGAGTTGTGCAGTGTCTATAGTCTCTTTGACACCTTTGGCCAATAGTTTTAAGGCCCTGTGGCCAGCAGGGCTGTGTTTTAAGTGCTTTTCACTTTTTTCCTTTATCTCCGAAAAAACATAACGAAACAAAAAAACAAAAAACAAAACAAAAAACTAGGTTTTTGCATTCAGTTAATCTCACTCAGAACCCAAAGCCCTCAACAGCCTCTATAGTATGAAAATGTCTTAGAAGAGGCCAGTTCACATCTGGTAACAGCTGCTCCTGGCTTAGCCTTGAACTCTGCAGTCAGGGCACTAAAAAAATAGGATCTCTTGCCCCACCCTGCTAATCTGTTAGAACTCCCATTCATGGGGCTCGTCTTTACTGGCAGCTTTTTCTAAACGGTAGATAATATTATTAAGGTTGGCAGCTTTCTTCTTTCGCACGCTGCTGTCATGGGGGTTAAAGGCTGCAGCAGAGGAAGCTACTACAGAGGACGAGTGACTATTGTCAGGGATGCTGAACAGGCTATCCAGGGCAGCGCCGCTGCTGACTGTGGAACCAATGGTACCTTCCTCCATTAGGTCCAGCCTACTGTCAGTATCTGAGTTTACTCCTCCAGTGGGACCCAAATCTAGGCTCTGACGACTCTCTACTGTGCCATCTGAATCTGTGCCATCACAGTAGTCGCCCTCTCTGACCTTGGCAACACGGTTGGATGGGGAGCTACCCTCGTTCGCTGCAGCTTGGATCTCCTCGATGAACAATTCCCGTCGTATCCTTGACCTGAGCGGGAAAAAGACCACAGGAACAACAACCACAAATATAAACCTCAAACTTGATGAACGCTAACAGGGAATCTTCAAGTCAAATGATTTATAACAGCAGTAATAAGATAGTAACTTGAGAATTCTACTTACAGAGTTGTATGAGAACAAAATGTGACAATTGAGGCAGAATAACCAAAATAGCAGTCAGAAGATAAATTGTGTACCCACACACTACCCTGGCTAATGGAGTGACCCCCACCAACCCATCACATCCCCAAGCCGACTACTGGATGTATGCAGATCTCTCTAAAATCAACCAAGGCCTGTAATACCTATAGTTGTGGAACCAGTTGATGACTGTGCTCGTCTTGAGGTTCAACTGGGATGCCAGCTCTTCAATAGTTTTAGGTGAGGGGTAAGGCTTCTGCTGGTAGGCCCTCTTCAGGGCCTCCTTCTCTTCTGGAGCCAGCACTACTCGAGGCTTTTTCAGCTGGGGCTGTGTCAGCTGTTGCAGCTGCTGCTGCTGTTGCTGGGCCCCATGCTGAGGACTAGACCCTTGGCTGTGGTCTGGCCCTGGCAGAATACTCTCTCCACTACCTTGGCCCTCACTCAATGAGCTGTGGCGCCGCTTCATGTAGGCTGGTATGAAGGGAGAGGAAAGAGGGATTAAATTAGGATGTCATGTACATCTGAGGTTATGAACAATGGAAAACAAAAGTCCCTCATAGGGTACACCTTGGCTAAGTTTTTTGAGCAAAAAGAATCAAATGGCTCTGTTTCAATTAAAGATCTCCCTTGTCTACTATAAATACTCAGTGATGTTCAGTACACTATACAATTATATACCATTAATATGCTAACATCTGCTTAAAAACAAGGAGAAGCAGTCATATGCATTCATTTTTAATGTTACAATAATCCTAATGCACACTATTCTTCCAACGAAATGTGGTGTTTTTGGTACATTTAGTTAATTTGGTAGACAAATGTGCCTATACCCCTTGAAAAGTACAGAAGAACACGACATATTTTTATTTCTAAATCTTTCAGTCAAGTCAGTTTTATTTTTATAGCCCATTATCACAAATTTAAATGTGCGTCAGTGGACGTTACACTAACACAACATCTTTTCCTTAGACCCTCACATCAGATAAGGAATAACTCCCTTAAAAGACAGTTCAAGAGTAGGTTAGATTTGTTCTCCCTCCGGCAGGAACTATACACTGAAGTAAGGAAGTATAAGTTACTGCAGCATCTTACTGATGGAGAGTATTGCAAATTCCCTGAATGTGAAATTTCTTTCCTGAAACATTTATTTATTATGGATTTTGTTCATTTTATCAAACAGACAAAGTAGCACACTAGCACACTAAGGCACATATAATAAAACAAATACAAAAGGTGACTTATAATAAGGTATAGTCAGTTTAATTCAATCAAATGAAATACAAGACAGAAGAAACTAAACTAAAAAGACCAAAAATAAAATAAAATGAAATAAAAATAAAAATCAACTGAGTCCTATTTGGCCTCCATCCAACTATCTACATCCATAGTGTTATTCTTAAGAAAATTATAGAAAATATTCCATATTTTCCAAAACTTGTTAAGTTCGTTTTTTGTTGAGTAGCTTAGAATGGGAATTTACATTTCTACTGTGCAACTATGAATATACCACTGACTGACACTAAAATATACGGCATAACTTAACCACTAGATGGCACTGTTGACATAGACAAACTGATATATAATGTAATGAGGGCTCTTCTCTATCAATATGGGGTTGTAGGTCTAAGATGGAAAGCAGTTGGCAGGAATCTGCTATTCTGGGTTTTTTTTCTCCCTGGGATACATATGGATTATCAGAGATCTTGATCATTGCAAAATTTTGGTGTAATCAATCCAAGTATTGTTTTCTCAATACTTACTGACGTTTACTTCACTTTCCCTTAAGTGTCAATGCAACAGCTATTTCTATTATTCTACATATATTTTTCAACAGTTTAATCATTGTGGATTATGACACATGATTTCCAGATGGTTCATTCACAATTGGAGCTGGGAATTCACAGCCAAAACAAGCAACTTATTGGTTTTATTTCAGAGGTGTGGGTTCAACTGTAGCAGTTATCACTTAATGAAAAGAGAATACTGTAATTACATGTGAGCTATTACTTCATAACCCAAGTGAGGAAATACAAACATAAAGCCAGACTTTTCAAGAAGAAATCCAAGAGACCCCTGTCTTTTATAATAGATTCATAATATCGGTAATCTAAAAAAACAGTATTGGATAAACTAAGTGAAGATGAAAAGTAAACCTGTAATACGTTTGGTCAAAGGAGATAGTCTGCTACAATGGGCCAATTGTTTTTAAACTCCCAAAATATTCTACTTGCAGATACTAAAAGGTCAATTTTTAACTGTGCTCAATTCATTCTGGACTATCAATTGATAAACCCATGCAAATACATTTCCCTGATCCTGACTTTGACACTACAGGCTACAGCCATTTCATAAACCCCGATGCCTTTTCATAGCATGGTCAATGGAGCATAAATGAATGATGCTCCCTCCCCGTCCCATGCTTTCTGGTTGTGGCATGGCAAAGAGCATTCGGTAGGGCCTTAAGCATCACTATTAATGAGGAACATCCCTGGGGTTTAGCCTCTGTGGCATTAGTCGCTACACTAGGCTAACAAAGCAGACAACATCACATAACACCAGACCATGGCTCTGTGTAACAGCATGGCCTGGGACCATGACACCAAGGACCACCAATGTCACTTTTAGCCAGAGAGATGTGTTAAGCAGGCCTAATCACTCCAAGAACGTTCACTTAACTGGCAGTATAGGGAGAGAAAGCTAGATGGAGTGAAGTGGGGGAAGGAAGACTATGATGAGTGCACTGGTCTTTAAATAAGTGGGCCCCGGAGTGGCTGGGTGCTGTCATGTCTTATGAAAGTGTTGATATCTAGCACTCAGATCCATCTTGACAGTGCCTAGAAACACGTGCCCAACACCCAGTCCATGGAGGTGGCCCAAACATACAGACACATTGTGTACAGTATATGCAAACCAATACATGCACAGTCTGAAGCACAGCCCTCCCAGAATATTTTACCTAGAGCATATTGTGTGTGCATACTTTGACTTGAAACCTCATGGACATATATCTGGGCTACCATAGGAGGAAATGAGCAGAGTAGTCTCTCTCTTTCTCTCCTATTCTTATCCAGTTTATGCCCCACATCCAGGCTGCAGCTCATTTACAGTAGCAGACCAGCTGAACTGTTTAACTTTACCTCTCTGTACTGATGTGCTACCGCAGCACAATATTGTGGCCATTTTATTTTGGATGTCTGATGAGGAAAAAGAAACAATGTTCTCCTCTATTCTTTCATAGTTGCGATTTTACCATAGCAAGAAGCACACATTTTGGATATCATTAGTTGTCTAATGTTTGTTTTTTCCCTTTTCCACATTACATCTGTTCAAAGCAAGAGCAGAAATAAAGACTCTGAAAAAGCCCTATATCATGAACTCAAGGTAGTGTGTATGAAATGTGGACTTTGGTTTCCAGAGTGTATGATAATACAAAAAGAAAAAAAAAGCTTACCATATCCAAATGAATGTAGCAAACAGACCACAGTGGTTTCAACTCAGAAAAAATAGCTTTTAACAACCAAAGCCATAACAAGGACAAACAGTGGCACATGCCTTGGTAACCATTAGCTCCTTTCTGTCAGTACATTTCAATGTTTTCCTTCTTGAGGCCTTGAGCACACAGCTTAGACATCTAATAGTACATATTTGAACTAAAGAATATAAAATTCATCCTTCCTGACAACACAGGGTAAGATGCTGAGCTAATTCTTGTAATGACTACAGCTACCAATTGTAGTAAGTAAAAAGGCCAGGGTCCTCATCAACCAAACAGCATATACTAGAGGTTCCCCATCGAAGTCTACTGAACCCCGAGTACTGCTTTTCTTTTCAAAGTCTCCAAGTTTTGCATTCCATTTTCATATTTTCCTTCACAAATGTCACCCTCACTTCCTCTGGTACACTGTTGTATAATGTGAATTGACTGCCGGATACTGCTGACCTTCTGAAAAACATGGTCAAACCATCATCTATCAAACTCACTTCATATATTTGATTACCCAAACTTTACAATGACAGGGTTAAAATAATGCATGAAGAATCAGGGGGGATTGTACCTGAATAACTTGAAAACCTTCATGTGTCAGGGTCATGATGAAGATGAGGGTTTTCGTTCAAGGATGAGTTGGTGTAATAATGTCTAGGTAAACCTCAAAAATCAACTCTGTAAATCACATTATATATAAAGCCCGTGACACAAGGTTACTAAAAAAGAAATTGGGGGATTTTATGTGGATGAAAAGAAAACCATGCTTTTATACACATGTGGAATAATTGATGAGAAAATTCTTGATTATTGACAGCTATTTGTTAGCTGACTTTGGGCTTTGGTTTTTCCTGAGTAAATTCTACTGAACAGCTTCAGAGAGATAATGAGACTCCTGTGTTTTGATTTTAGTGTGGAGAAGAAGGGGCAGCATCTCAACTGACTGATAAATTCACACTGATGCCACATATTTAGAACAACTTTGTGAAAAATGTCATTGCAAACGAGGTAGACAAATTTGGCATCAAGTTTGGGAGAGTTGCAGGTGTGAGAACAAAATACACATTGAATGGCTTTCTGTGTTTGAGCAAACATGCCTTTGCAACTAAGGGAGAACCATTGTCACATTAAATGGTTTTAAAGCTTTTAAAGCCTTTCCTTGTGTGATGATAGAAGATAACTTCAAATCACTTTCTCTGCAAATAGACTGATAACAGACAACACTGGCCTTACTGGAACCTTCAACAAGCCGCTCGGCTGCTTGCTGACAATATCCCACCCTCTGTGTGAGATGTTGAAGTAGCAACATCACCCTGTACACCTGAGGTGAAGACTGGCAAGGCTACACTGACTGCCAACAGAAAAGGGAGAAAAAAATACAACCCCCTTTTCCTCAGCATGGGAGTGAAAATAAAGACATAAAGAAATACTTAAAATTGATGCATCACTGAACAAACTCCTCGTTACCGAAGAAATTACACAAGACTTTCTTAGAGAGCCGATGCAGAAATGTTATACTTAAATATTCTCCAGGAAAACAACCTTGAATGAGCAATAAATCAAAAGATATTGGTAGTTCTACTGCTACAACTCAAGGTACAGTACACAATAGCAAATCTATACACACAGGCTGATGGGCTACGTCATACAACTACATATTGATTTTGGATACAGTGACTCTGTGCTGATCTTTTCTTGCTTTTTTCATTTAAAAAATAAACAAAGTACCAGCCGAGCTTTACAATGCACAAAGCCAAATTACTCTGAATTGATGTCATTATTAATAGCACTGACTAAAAAGTGATATTAGGTGTCTACATTACATACTTGATAATTCTGTGTAGTACTGATAAAAATTCAGAGCACAGTTCTCCTGGGAACAGGTGTTGCAAAGTAATGCAAAATCGGGCCAAAATTGAATAATCGTGTTCTCCAAGTACACATGCAGTGCATTTTTAAAAAAATGGGATTTTTGAGTGAATTCAACTTGTGACCTATGTTGATTGTTAGGTGTCACAACACTACAAACATAATCCATTGCTGAGCAAGGCTGAGTATACCACATGTCTTAAAGAGCTAGTGGCATCATCCCAGAGACCAACAAGTGGCATTACAGTTGAAAATCTGAGCCCATCAAAGGCTACAATTTTCACACTAGATGAAACAAAAGAAAAGAATCCTGTGATTTAATTCTAAATCAAATTAATGTCTCAGACATGTCACAAGGTGTTTGTTGGAGATTTGACTGTAAGAAATTCTAAAATAAAATGTGAAATATAAGAAAAAAGAAAGGAAGCAATCTCAGACAAATAAAATCTGAATATCTCAAAATACTGAAAAGAATAAAGAAATGAAGAAACCTATCCTTGATTAAAGCAAGCTCTACCTTTTTTCTCCATGCGCTTCATGTCCATCAGTTTCTCCACATTGCGCTGGTCACTGAGCCACAATTGCATGCGGACAAAGGGCTCCCGGCCCTTGAGACTAAGTTTGTGCCATGGCTTGGGCCTTGCCAGCAGGTCTGACACAGAGCCCTGAGTGAGGCCAAGGATGGTTTCACCAAACAAACGCTGACCTATAAAGATAAAAACGGTAAGGAATGCTGAGCTAAAACCAAAAATGCTTATAATGATATAAAATTCATCAGTTGTAAATGTGATATTAACCCATTGCACACAGAAAGGGAAACTTTGCAGCTTCTCTTCTGCTTCTGTAAAGACATACTTTCTAGGGTTGAATAAGAAGCGTGCTGCTTTAAATATATAGAAAAGTCAGCAGCATTTTAATTTTGACTGTTTGATACCTTCAGGAAAGGGGTGCAAGGGTTTTCCACTCATTTAAAGAACCACTGGTGCAAAAAAAATCTGAACAGTCAATTCAAAGGAAAAAAACCAAAACAGAGAACACAACTGAAGGTTCGTTTAGTGTTCCAGCTATAAAAGAGTCCCTTGAAAGGTTTCAAATGAGCTCCCTGACAGAATTATGGCACTCTGCCTCCCATTTGCCAAGTCGTAGAGGAGTTTAAAAAACTCAGAGCTGGCTGAGTTCATTGTATGGCTTTTTCTCACTTCATTTTACAGTGTTTTCCATAAGAGAATTGGGGTTGGGGCAGGGTTCTGGCATTTTGGTGCCTTCCTCTGCAGGGGAAGAGAAAGAAACGCAGACAGCAGGTGCAGACAGCATTACACGGCAAACGATTTGTGAGTGAGGGAAAGCCAGCAGCCAACAAAAGTTCCTCTACTCGGAACTTGTGAGTGAGGTTTTGTATAACATACCAGACAGCTTAGTGATAAAACACTTTTAAGAACAACTTTGTTGAGACTCTTGAAAATGGAGTAAAAGGCATCATTATGTGTTATCAGTGTTCTTCAGTTCTGAGCCAACGGACGGATAAATGTTTCATTTATCAATGTGCTGTTTTACAGTGTGTCCATAGATTATATAGTGAACTTCTATGAATTTCAAGAAAAACTCCATGGGTTGAATTATAGAATGACATCAGCATATAGAAGAAAGAAGACAGTGGTTGAGGTCTGACCACTGGAAGATACAGAGTTTGCCAACTACTGGCCAAAGGACAGGGGCCTCTGAAGATAATATAGGATAGATAATAGGACCAAAGACAGAAGGGAACGAAGAAGTAATGTACTAAAGGAAGTGTTACTCCACCACTTGAGCCAAGAACTGGCACAATGACAAAAGTGGTTTGCAGAACCAAAGTTAAGATATATCTAGCCAATCTGTCCCTCAACCAGCCTCAGTTATGAGCCCAGTCTAATGTAGCAAATTTCCACCATTAAACTCTGCAATTGATATCAGTCTTTGTCTTCTCTCCATGTCACAGAGATACGTTGAAATCCCCCATGCCTGCTATCAACTTACCTAGGTTGTTATCAGTCAGGACCTCCTTCACCTTCTTAGTGATTGCATAGGTATCCAGCTCTGGGGACATGGCCACCAACTCCTGGATGCTGAGGCCTGAGTGACTGGTGATGGGCAGTGGCATGCTTGACTGAAACTCATTGGGCTCACTGGCCTCTCTGGTGGGAGGCTCATTCCCAGCTGGCACCACCTCCCCACCATCGCCACCCAGCCCTTCGCAACATGTCGCCACTTGCTCTCCCAGGCTCTTAACTGAGTCCTCAACTGAGCTCAAAGGTGACTCCGGAGCAGGACTGCAGCTAGCAGAGGTCTTTGGAGTGTTCTCTGTGTGAGAGGGAAAATGGGTTAGGAAGAAGGATAGTGTGAGCAAGTAAAGGAGTCAGAATGAGGGACAGGGAGAGATGGAGAGAGCGAGAGAAAGAGCGAGTGAAAACTGCACCATCCCTCCAGTAATAAATGCATATCTGAACTAATGAGTTGCACCACGTCTCCAACATGAGGATTAATAGCTGGGCATCATGCAAAGCGACCCCACTGCTACAGCTTCTCCATAATCCACATTGCTATTGCCGGCTCTACATGGACTACTGTCATTACTCACCCTTCACTTCAGTGAGTTGTCAACATTAATGATCAGAAAATGTCCTGTGCAGCTTGAACACTCTTGCTGTGATTCAGTCAATTCTGTCACCCACCCTACATCAACGGCTGTGTAATGATGCTCACTGCATTGCCAGCCTATTCAGCCTGATAACATGGTAACTACGAGAAGGACGTCCCCATTTTTAATGCATAAACCATTAAAATGTTAACAATGCAATGCTCCTCTTGAAAACAGCTCTAAAAAATATAAGAGGTCTTATCTGTTTAAAGGGTATCTCTGAAAATGGTCTTATATCAAAGCGAACAGAATACATTTTAACCTGATAGTCATGGTCTGCTCTTACATCCCACGTAATATGATTATGCAGCTGAAGCAAACAATTCTTTGCAAAGTAAATTCTTACAAAGCTCACGGTGCTGTAAGAGCTATGAACACTTGTACGTATCAATGTGTATGTGAGGGTGCTTTGTATTTCTGTGTGTGTGTATGTGTGATGAGAGAGAGGAGAGAGAGAAGGGAGAGAGAGAGAGAGAGAGAGAGCAAGAGAGAGGGACCTATATAAGTGGGCACAAATCATCAATCTTTCTGAGCCAGAGCCAGTGGCAAGGCCAAACCCTTTCCCACGTACACTTGAGCATACCAAGGTCCTTAAAATGGCAAAATATGGAGAAAATCCAGCAGCGTGTATGCTTATAAGTGCATTTGTCTGTCGACATGCAAGATAAAGAGTAGTGAGGAATAACAATGATACAGATGACACACCATGCTGTAAACATATGATGCAGAATCTGTAAGTGCATGTTTGATCAAAAACAAAGGCTATTAAAAACTGAAGTTTTTCTAATCTATACAAGGAGCTAAACAGAAAATACATCACTAGGGTCTCAGTGGAAAAAGGGATGCATACACTTACAAAAACAGGCACACACCATACACCCAGCCATGCATTCTCACTTACACCTCCACACACATACTTAATCTGAGGAAAAGTCCTTCTACTCTGCAGAGAGCAGTTAATATAATGGGGTGACTGCTATTCAGCAAGTCTGTGACTGACTTGTGTTGTTTTACCAACAACAGGATCTCCAACTGTGGGTTATATAAGCACACAAAGTCTAATAGTGTTTGTTCAGCCAATAGATGAGGGTTGTTATGTCACAAGTTTACAGGGGGGGGGGCTTTCACCTGTGATAAATTCCTGGGATGCTAGAAAAACATCAATCACCAGGGGTGGCTAGACTACTAAAAACTTGTACTTTACAATTATCAGATGGAAATTTCACTGGATCAAGAAAAAACGTAGTCTTCACCAACACTACTGTACTTGAGTGCCATAGTAGCTTCTGAAAACTACAAGTTACGTTTCCCTTTTAAATCCAACCTCATCATTCTACCCCTTAAAGTTGTCATAGAATCAACCTATGAAATAATGACAAAAGAATCAACTACTGAAAACATAATGAAGTTATTCATTTGTTTTCCTGTGCCACGCAATTTGTGTGTGTATGCTAGAAAAGCATATTCAACACATTAATGAGTATTCAAAGCAATTTGTGAGCAAGGATAAAAAAGGTGCTACAACCCTTTGATACAATCTCCTATGATGCACCTCTTAATTTGTGTGTGTGTGTGTGATTAGTGCTGCTGCTTGATATAGGATAACAACATTTCAAGGGTAAAAACTATCTATCCAACTTGATTCAGAGGCATTTTGGTCGGGGCATGTTAATAACACCCTTTGGAAACTGAAAAACAAACCGAGGAATCAATGTGAATTAATCTGGGTTCCAGGCTAAAAGAGAGCAACAATCTTAGAAGATTTTGTTCAGTTTCTGAGGTAAGCCACAATAATGCAGTGAAGACACATTTTTCAATCTTCAATTTGGCCTAAATAAAGTTGGCAAATACTTTATTATATGAAACATCTGAAGTTTTAACCATTTGTTCCAAGGCTCTGAATGTTCTCTCTATACAGTTGTGCCATGTCTTAGCCCAAATGTTGGGGAAATACTGTGATTTGAGTATTTTACAAATACATGTCTGTCTATTGAATTGTCTTTTTGAAGAAGCTTTCTTTTTCCTTGTCCATACGTATAAGGACATTTTCAATCGCTATGTCATTCTAAAATCCAAATCTAATCTAATTCGTAAAAGATATCAGTCAAAAACCATTGTTTGTATATCTTATGAGGAGGATAAAGGAAGGTTCAAGAAGATAAGGCTTTGGTACAAAGTTACATAAGACAAAGAAACTGTATCTATTTATCATTGTGCATACATAACATGAAATTTGGTTCTCTACATTCAACCCATCCTATTGTGAAGGAGCAGAGAACAGTTGCAGTGCACGGGGAGCAGCTGGGGTTCAGTGTCTTCCTCAAGGACACTTTGACATACTTTCTGCTGGGGCTGGAGATCAAACCACCAATCTTCTGATAACTATACGAGTCACCTATCTTCTGAGCTATGCTGCCCACTTCAAACGTGCCCCATTTTAGACGAATGGTTGTGATTGCCCCGACTTGTTCAGGTCAGCAGGAGATCTGTCTGAATGTTGGGGGTGGGCAGATATATCTACAAGAACAAATGTAAATCATGAGCTCATATATTTGTCTGGTTTCCAGGATATCCACCTGACAACTTGTGAGCTTATAACAGTATGTTTGAGAGGATGTCGGTTGGAGACCGTGCCACAGAAAAATTTAGAGTAGGATGGAAAGGTAGGTGTCGCCCGTCAGTCTAGCAAAATAGGTCTTTACAAATGCTCAAAAATCCAGGTAAGGGAATCACAAAAAAGGTGAATCGATTCAACTGATTCAGAAGTTTATTCAGAAACCTTTCATCACTCAAACAAGTGACGGAACCTTTCTGAATAAACTTCTGATCCTGTTGAACCGATTCACCTTTTTGTGAGGTCTTAATATTATATTTGATGTGAACAGAATATCTATACTATAGCCCGGATGCATAAGATGTTATCCACAACAAGGAAAAACAACAGCTTTTAAGTATTTAGACAACCTTAAGGGCAGTAGTAAGTAATATCAAGTGTAAGCGTGCAGGTAAGTACAACAATACTGTACCCACTAGTTACAAGACAAATTAAAGCATTCATTTGAGAGGCATGTCTGTGTG
>OMLC01055203.1:0-10059 GCA_900302585.1 Regalecus glesne
CTCCTCGGCCACTATCTCGAGGAACATGAGTATTAATATGACTGGGAGGAGTGGATTCATTTAGACTAACATATTTGTCCTCACGCAGCCAGGTTTCAGTAAGGCAGAATAGATCAAAGTGATCATCTGATATAAGCTCATTTACCAACACAGCTTTATTTGACAGAGATCTAATGTTTAAAAGTCCACATTTGACTCTTTTATTTTGCTGTA
Source organism: Regalecus glesne (assembly GCA_900302585.1). Taxonomy (NCBI): domain Eukaryota; kingdom Metazoa; phylum Chordata; class Actinopteri; order Lampriformes; family Regalecidae; genus Regalecus; species Regalecus glesne. Next base: position 214 of record OMLC01055203.1, read on the forward strand.
TTATTTTAGAGGTGGTGTTAATTTTTATTCACATTCTAAACATTCCCAAATACCTTGTAGAAGGAATCCTGAGACTCTTCATTCGTGTATCATGCTTACGTTACGAATGTTAATTCCTTCGTGACCCCTAAGTTGTCTTCTTTTGTTTGTGGAAGATCTCAGTGGTTCTCGATGATCGTAGTTGAACCGTGCCGGTAGGTAGCTCCACCGTTGCGCTGAACCGCTGTCGAGGTGTATCTCCGTGGGGTAGTCGAATGTCTTCTTTTCACCTTTATTCTTCAGCTTAATCCACGCAGGGTAAATGGGGAATGGGTCCAAGCCCATGTCTTTAGCTTTCTTCATGGGAGAACTGAAGCTCTTTCTCTTTGCTGTCGTTGCTGGACTGCAATCCGGGAAGAACAGGAGGGTGTGAGCTGTTGGTGCCAGATCAGTCCGAGACCAGTGAGTGACCCCATTGAAAATGTACTTCACTAGATAAACTTGACGTGCCCCGTTAGGAATAGCTGATATGTCTTGCTAATGCAGTAATCTGAAGATGAGGGTGCACGGCGTGTTGGAGTTAGTCTCTCCTCCATCATATACGTCCGTTCAATTTCAATGTCTCGGCCGACCAATGATGGGATCCACTTGGGGAGGTTATCCTTGAGGTAGCCGTTTGCATCCGACCCCTCCGCAGCTTCTGGACATAGCCAACCAGGCTTATGTTACTCCTCTGTCTATGGTCCTCCAGATCGGTCAACTTGGTAGTGAGTTGTTCTAGCTATGTTTATTTAGCTCGATAGCCGATCGCCTATCCTCTTATGCAGCTGCCTGAACAGAGTCCAAGAGGTCTTGAGTCCTTTTAGTAGATTTTGCTACATTTTCAAGTTCACTGGCAATTTCCTTCACAGTTTAGTCTTTAGTCTTTAGTCCTTAGACATTTGGATTTTGGTTTGCAAATCACGTAGTGCCGGGACAAGGATAGAGTCCACATCTTCCCTGACAGCCGAGGTTACTGCCAAATCTAAACCACGTTGTTGCTCGTGGAGCGCTAGCTTTATGCCATTAACAATAGCTGCATCAAACTATTCCTTGTAGATGGAACACTCATCGAATTTTCTCTTCAAATTCATCCTCCCTCTTCCGTGCGTCTTTGTTTGTGGAATTATTCATGATGAAAAATATGTCGAACTATTCAAGGTATATGAGAGGATTCTTGGAAAAAATAAGACTATGAGAGTAGAGCCAAAAACGGGTATCTTTGCCGTGGGTCACGTGATCTCGTAACCTACGTTTGAGAGCTTGATATACTGTGCATTGTCACTATGCTTATATGTATATATGTAAATATACTAACACATGCCTTTTATTATATATCTTTATTTTACTTTATTTTATATTTATCTTACATGGTTCTACAGTGGAGTCACGCAGCCAAAGAATGTCCCATGATTGTACTTGTGAAACCAAATTGACACTAAACATCTTGAATCTTGTGATCGAATGAGTTTTTTTGAATCCATTTTGAAGTGTCCTCGAGCAGACACTGAACCTCTGTGTGCTTAAACTCTGTGAAGGAATGGGGCTCCTTCCAGGGTGTTTCCTTGCCTCTCAACCAATGAGTATTGGGATAGGTTCCAGCATGACTCCACAACCTAAACTCACATAAGCAGTTAATGATGGATGGATGGATGGATGGATGGGTGAATGGGCGGATGGATAGATAATACATAATATGTAGGCCATGCATAGGCTTAATACTGGAATTGATTCATTATAATTCAGTCCAAGTTATATAGCCTCATATATTCTAGTCTATTAGTTATGAGGAATTGTCTACATTTTAGTTGCAATGGTCATACTTTATGTAAAAAATTGGCTTGAACCTCAGTTAGAAAATTATTCTTTCCCTTCTCCTTCCTCCCTGGATATTTTGCTGTTCCTGTTTTTGTTCAGACTCAAATCATCAGTGAAAAAAATATCCTCTTCAGCCCATTTCAGTATTTATTAGGTAATTTCACAATGCCTTACAGTAAGGAATAAGCAAACTGCACTGTTAATGGGAGAATCATGACTTTTCTATGGTTTGCAGAGCAGTACAACGCCCCCTCCCTCTTCACCAGGTGGGCTTGTGCAGCATTTTAGCTTTGAGCTGCAGTTCATTTCCTGGCAGCTGTCTATGTTGCAGAGTCCGTAACAGTTTGTTTCATTTCTTCACCCCTGTTTCCTGTCAATCCCTCCCCCTCACTCCCTGTTTGCATGTCATCCTTTCATCGTCCTGGCCCTGTTTCCCTCAGAGGGAGCAAAAGAGCCATGCTGCAAAGAGAAAGAGAAAGGCAAATAGGAAGGAGAAGGAAAAGAATGAGGTTTGAAGAAATAGTCACATTCAAGGAAGTTGTTAAGTCTCTGAAAGGCGAAGTGATTGTCCAGGGGAGGGGGTATTAGCCAATTATTTTCTGTAACAGGGAGAACATAATCTGCTCTCTAGGCCTTTATTAAAGACATGTTGAACACTTGTTTTTACTTACCTCTATCATATAGGCTAGACAGAGGACTCCAGCTGTACTCAGGAAACTGAAATTAATAGCTGCAGAATTTTCCCAGCTACTATGAATAATACAACCTTCCAAATGCTTTTATTCCCCCTAGTCCATTACATCATGCACTTGAATTTTAATCAGTTTGATCATTCCAGAAATGGTTGTTTCTAATCCACATCTAATCAAATCTCTATCCTTGTGCAGCCCCACCCACAAGCATAGACATGATTTTATTTTGAGAGGTGTGTAAAACCTATATTCAACATCATCAGTGTAAACTAATATATATTACATAGGTGCATGTGTGTATGTAATTTTGAGTCATGCAGATATGTGAAAATAGGCTATTGCCAATGAGTACAGAGTTGGTTTTAATTTGGGAGTTTATCACCTACTACTTTCAGGTGATCCCATTAGGGGTCACCACAGCAGATCATCCATCTCTGTCTCTTTCTGTTCTCTACATCTTCCTCTGTCACACAAATTACTTTACCACATCTATAAACCTCCTCTTCAGACTTAGTTTTTTCTCTTGCCTAGCAGCTCCATGTTCAGCATCTTTCTCCTAATAGATAGAGTAACTCTCCTCCGTACATATCCAAACCATCTCAATCTTGCCTCTGTTAAGTCTTATCTAAAAATACAACCTGATCTGTTCTTCTAATATACTCATTCCTAATCCTGTCCTGCTTCATCACTCCCAATGAAAAGCTTATTATCTTCCACTTTGCCATTACCCATTCCACCACTTGTCTTTTTGTCACTCCCAGTTGTTTTCAATTTGGTAATACACAGATAAAATTAAAATAAACCCTGTTGTCCAATTCATTTTTTTCAGATGCCCAAAATAGTCACTTGTGGTTTTGATATTTCTATATATATTGATTTTTTAAATCTCATGAGAGTGTAATCAATACTTCTGGATTTAAAAACTTTATTGTTATTCTGATAGGTCACTAAGGACTGGTCACCCAGGACTCATCTAACAAAGGATGAGAGGGAAAGCGGAGAAAGGTCTCAAATACATCAAATTACAAATGTTATATGATATCTTGGCCTCAAGTACATCAACTATTTTTGTAAGGACTTAACAGAAACTAAATTCATTTGGGGCTCTTGCTGATAAGCAGAAGAGTAGGTTGTTGCAAAACTATCAAAAATAATGGTCCGTCTTGCAACACAAGTTGTGACAATCATTTCCTGTTTCAAAAGAGGTTAAAAAATATCACTGAAGGCCAATTGTGATGTTTATCCTTCTCTTTTTTCCCATTTGTCCTTGTATTTTATTGCAGTCATTGGCAGAGATGAGACTACCATATATGGAGTGCCTTGATGAATGCTAAATAATCGGTAGTAGAATCCCAAAAAGGGTGAATTAATTCAACTGGGTGAGACGTTTATTCAGATTTTTTTGTCGTTCAGAGGTGATATCTTAAGTCTGAGCGGACAGAAGGCATCTCTACCCTAAAAACATTTGTTAAAATAAAATGGTGATGGGGATAACAATCGTGGATGTTTATCATAAACCCACACATATGGATCAGTACTTAGGTTTGACTCTTACCACCCACAGGAACACAAATTTTGGAGTCATAAGAACTCTCTGCCATCAAGCTGACAACCTCCCCACTGACTCAGCAGCTGGGGAGGGAGAGGAATCCCTCGCTGAACAGGCCCTGGTTAAGTGTGGTTACCCCAACTGGGTGTTTGTAAAAGCCAGGAAACCTCCCAAACAGTGCTCGAGCCAAGTGAGGGGAGATGAACAGCTACTCAAGCATAGACCTGCAGTGAATCCACGGCAGGGTTTTCGGAAATGCTGACACGTCTTTTCCAAAAATCACATCTCAGTTGCTTTCAAACCCCAAAACACACTGCACCAAAGGTTGGTCTACCCCAAGGATTTGGTCCCTAAGCACAGATAGAGCAATATAGTGAATGCTGTTAAATACTTGAAGGATTGCTATGACTTTTATATTAGGAAACCAAACAGACACTGGCCAAAAGGAAGGCACAACACAGGAGAGCCAACACGTCATCCCATGACTCTGTGGTCTATACCCAGTGGTCAGTTGTTCAAAGATGAGAATATACACGACCTTGATAGGGAGGGATGCTGGTTTGAAAGGGGTATTAAAGAGGCCATCTATGTTAAAAGAGAAGGACAATCCTTGAACAAAGGAGAGGGGCCCAAGAGCACATCCGTAATCATCTTACAATGCTGTAATTAAAGCTATTCTCCAATCCTCTGTGAATAGTACTCATTATCACTCAATGTGCAGTCAATGGCCAAATTACATATGAAACCACATTGTGTTGGATGGCATCCAACTGTAATGTTTATAAGGGTGGGGATACCTGTAGTCAGCTCAGACTAACAATGTCATCTGTATGATGACACAAGGATTGTCCTCTAGCTTCTAGTGTTGCTCCAGTATCCTTTGTACCTTGACCCTATGCATTTGTTGTACGTCGCACTGGATAAGAGCATCTGCTAAATGCATATAATGTAGCATAATGTAATATGAGGAATGAAAATGGTTCTGAATAAACTTATCATCCAGTTGAACTGATTCACCTTTTTTGTGATACTATGCATGGAGGTTATGTAGCTGCACTGGGGGCTTTAAAAGTTGAAGGCCCATATACACAGATCCCTCTTTATCTCATCAGTATCTCATCAGTTATGGAACACCAAATCTACATCCATTCATCCATCCATCGTCAATCGCTTACCCGAAATCGGATCGTGGGGGAACTGGAGCCTATCTCAGTTCTCATTGGGCAAAAGGAAGGGTACATCCTGTATTGATCGCCAATCTATCACAGGACAGAGCAGTAAGGGGAACAGTGTCTTGCTCAAGGACACCTCAACACGCTTCTCTACAGCTGCGGAGATCAAACCTCCAACCTTCTGATCACCAGGCGACTGCTATATCCACTGAGGTATGCCACCCCATACCAAATCTACAGCATTTTCTAAAATATATAATCATAATTATAGACATGCGTACTACTCCACAGCAAAATCCGCATAAAGCAGTTAGGTAGTTACATTACATTAAATTGTAGGCATTTAGCAGACGCTCTTATCCAGAGTGACGTACATTGTTGGCAAAGTGACAAAAACCCAACCAGCAAAAAGTCCAGAATGTGTGTCAATTATTATGCAAGTAGAATTTATTTGATTGATAATCAGCCCACACACTTGTTTGTAAGGCCTATACACAAACATGATGAATGTCAGTGTACTGGTATACCATCAATGATTATGCTTTTATCTGTGTCAACTTGCGCTGTCATCAACGGTCTGTAATGGAGCTCCACTACATTTTCTCAGCATTTTTCAAACACTTGTGATAAACTTGATGCGGTGGTGTAGTCTGGGCAATGTTTTCCTTAGACTTGCCAGGTTAAAGTCCCCAGCCACATAAGCCCAGGCTCTGGATATGCAGTCTCTTGGATGTTACGTGCTGTGTGTAATTCTTTTTGAGTCCATGTCGGCCTTTGTGGGACTTTAATGCCAGGGATGATTACAATTTCATTTATTAGACACTTTTATCCCAGGTGCCATAGCTCAGTGGGTAGAGTGGTTGTCTGGCAATTGGAAGGTTGCCAGCTTGATGCCTGGTCCTGCAGAAAACATGCTGAGATGTCCCTTAGCAAAACACTGAACCCCTAACTGCTCTGCGGGCACCACATGATGGCTGCTTACTGCTCCTAAACAATAGGATGGGTTAAATGCAGAGAATTACAAATTTCTGCTTGTGGGACTGATAAGGGAACAATTATTGACATTATACATTCGGGAGTTAATACAACACAAGTGAGGATCTAGTCAGGGGTGAACAAAGTGAGTTAAGTGCCTCAAAGCAAAGTTCAAGTCTGACAGGATGTAGGTGCCATCAGCCAGTGCCCAGAGGCAATGTAAAATGTGTAAAGAAGCTGGACTCTCCCTTTTTTCATTAATTCAGTCAATCAAGTCAAGTTCAAATGCAGATGTGTTCATGAAACAGCTGAGATTTAACCTTTTCTAAAATTCTGAGAGGGACTTCATGGATCAAATGGAGTTTGATAGCTTGTTCTATGACCAGTGAACTACAGAAAATAAGGCTCTAGCTAGTGACTTAGGGCCCTGTTGTGGTGGTAGTACCAGGTGCCTGTCATTGGCAGAGCACAGTGAGCAAGAGAGAGTATAGATCTGAATTAGGGAGTTCAGGGAGGCTGGAGCTCTTTTAGTTAATGTTTTGTTAGTGATTTTGACTTGACGCAGGCATAGTCTGGGAGCCAATGGAGGGTTATGAACAGTCGGGTGACATGAGCTAGTTCAAGACCAGACACGTTGCTGCATTCTGTGCCATCTGTAGAGGTTTGAAAGTTTATGTGGGGAGATCCACTCGTCGGGCATTGCAGTAGTCAATGCATGATATGACAATAATCTGTACCAGGAGTTAGGATACACGCTCGGACAGATAAGATGAAATAAGATCGGATAAGATTTCCCTTTATTAGTCCCACAGGGGGAATTTGCAATGTTACAGTAGAAAAACAGAGAGGCATAAAATATAATGAAGCATAGAAAAAATAGGAGTTATATAAACAAGGGGAAATATTACAAAATATGAACACTATACAGTATAAACAGTGTTCAGCAGCTAACTTTACAGTTGCAGAAAGGGAATATTTATATTGCAAGGTAGAATGATGATACATCTCATTGAACATGTTGGTATGGAACTCATGTTTTAAGATAAGATATCTCTTCATTGATAACGGTAATTTTTCTCGTATCAGTCCCACAGGGAAATTTGCAACTCTGCATTTGGGGGGTGACCCATCCCATTGTTGGTGAGCAGTGAGCAGCCGCCATATGGCGTCCAGGAGCCATTAGGGGTTCAGTGTCTTGCTCAAGAACACCTTGACATGCTTTCTCCAGGATTGAGGATTGAACCTACAATTTTCTGATCATCAGACGACCACTCTAATCACTGAACTACACCACCCCTACTAAAGTTTATTGGTCCTACAAGGGGGAATTTGCAGTGTGATAGCAGAAAGTGGAAAGCAGAACAGACGTAGGGGAATGATAATTTAAAAAACATAGAATATGATCTTCCACAAGTTGTACAGAGCAAATAGACACGACTGAGTGTCCGAGGTCATGTGAATATTAAAAATAGCCAATATCAACTCCTGGGTCAGCTAAAACAGCAGACACTACAGGATGACTCTAGATCCTCTGACTCTAGGTCAGAGGATCACAATGTTCTGGTTGTCCTAAGTTTCCTCTCATCACACCAGGCCCTGTTAACAATAATACAGACCCTTATTACCTCTCTTTTGGTGTAGTGCCCCTCTATGCTTTCAACACAGTTAATGGAGAACCCCAGGGGCTCAGTGTTGTGGTTAAATACCTTAGCCAACATTCAGGTCTCTGAGAAAGATTTCATTGCAGTTCCTGTTGTTCTTCTAGAAAGAGGTTTCCACTCCTAGCTCGCACTTTTTAATCCTGCACATGTGACTGCACATTGGCTGGTAACATAACATATTATTTGATTAGTTCCAGAAGGGGAAATGTGGAGTGTTACAGCAGCAAAGAGGAGAGCTATAACAGAAGCATATTATTTTTTTTAAACAGGAGCAACATAAATAGGGCGAAATATTGATGAGATGAGAAATATAAGATGACCAGCATAAACAATAAACAGAATTGGAAATTAAATTTGCACAAAGGGAATGTTGACATTGCACAGTGGAATGACAATACACCTCATTGAAAATATTGGCATTGCACACTGAAATGAAATTTAACCTGAGCGAATTGACATTATGAATTCAAAGTCAGGGTATATTGCATTTCAGTTATTGACAGTTTTGGTGTGCATGTGGTCTACTAAGAGAGCAATGCTGGTTATAAAGTCTGACAGCTGGAAGAAGGAAAGACTTGCAATTATGTTCCTTCACGCACTTCAGATGGAACAGCCTGTCACTGTAGTAGTTCTTAAGTGTAGTGAGGGAGTCTTGCATGCGTTTCGTCACTCACCAGGTGATTTCTTCAGACTGAAGAATGAAGAAGTCACCTGGTGAGTGACAAAATGTTTCCAAATAAACTTCTGATCCAGTTGAACTGATTCACCTCTTTTTTTGTGAATACTGCAAGTGGTTTTCTCCAAATTCAACAGAAAATGCGACTTTTAATAACTACTGCCGTCTCAAAATTATTCAACCCCCCTGAATTGAATCCCTCATAAGAGACACTTTTGTAGATCAGGTGTGGTCTCAAGCACACTAGATGCAACCGATCAAGGGCTTCATTAGCTGCATCAGGTGTGCTTGAGATAGAAGGTCTCAAATATCTGCACTGTTGACAGTGACATTTCATTGCATGTTAGAAATATGGCTAAATCAAGAGAATTGTCGAAAAAGTTCAGAGAAGAGATCATTGCCTTGCACAAACAAGGAAAGTGATATAAAGCTGATTTACAAAATTGTGCTCTTATGAGGGATTCTATTCAGGGGGTTGAATAATTTTGAGACTGGAGTAGTTATTAAAAGTGGTATTTTTTGTTGAATTTGGAGAAACCACCTGTAATATTAGTTGTGTTGAGGTATTGAAAATGTTCTTGTTTGATTTGATTTTTTTTTGCAAACAACTGCTAGTTTGTATATTTGACTAATAAACCTGATTTGCAGTGGGGGTTGATTAATTTTGAATGCAAATTTAAAATGCTGTCAAGTTGTCAGTTCAGTCCATTGTTTAGGCCAGTCCTTCTCAAATAGTGGGGCGCGCCCCCCTGGGGGGGCGCAGTGCGATGCCAGGGGGAGCGCATCTGACCCCGGGAACATGCTTTATTACTGGTCGTACTAGAATAAAGTGTAATTGCACATCCACTACAGTAGTTGGAAGTGGTATTCTCATTGTCAGAGTGTGCGCAGGTAGTATTAGCTCTATGGTGAGGGATTTTTTTGCACCGAGCAGGCGATATGAAGCGCAGTAAACAAACCCTCAAGAGACAACATGATTTTTTTTAACAGGGATGAAAAGAAAGGTGGAGAGAGACGAAGATAATGAGACAAAAGAAAGTCACCCGAAAGCTAAGACGAGGAAATATAACGAAGCGTATGTAGTGCTTGGCATCACTGTGACTACAGTGGAAAGACCAGGAGTTTACTGTCTAAAAATGCTGGCAGCGGACAGCATGAAGCCAAATACATTTAGACGCCGCTTATAGACATGACACCTCAATCACGCTGATAAGTAACTGGAGTTTTTTCAGCGAAAACGTCCCGAATATCGCCCTAACCCTGAAAAACGTGCGCATTGTATATA
>OMLC01055204.1:0-28292 GCA_900302585.1 Regalecus glesne
CTCTCTCTCTCTCTCTCTCTCTGTCTCTCTGTCTCTCTCTCTCTGTCTCTCTGTCTCTCTCTCTGTCTTCCTCTCTCTCTCTCTCTCTCTTCCTCTCTCTCTCTCTCTCTCTCCCTCTCTCTCTCTCTCTCTCTCTCTCTCTCTCTCTCTCTCTCTCTCTCTCTCTCTCTCTCTAAACCTTTTAGAAGGGATGCTTAAAATCTTACATAAAATCAGAGAGAGCTCTATGAAGGTTCATCTGGAATTCACTGCAGCTTTCATACACCGACACAAAAGAACCAGACGGATCATTTCTCTTCATGATTCAGCTTTAAAGGATTCTCTACTGTTTGGGAGTCTTTTACCAATCTGTCTGCTTGGTCTTCATCAGTCTGTCTGCTGCTATTTTGAGAGGCCCGTTTTACGTGTCATGACTAGTCCCCATGTTGTGGGGGTGGACACAGACTTAGGAGGAGCGAAGCGGATTAAGGCTGGATGCCCGCCCTGATGCTCCACGGTGGGTTCGAGCCCACAGCCTATGCCTCATCAGCATGAAGCGTGAGTGCTACCACGAAGAAAAATGAACAAGAATCTGGACAAAGGCTCATCTTAAAATGAACAACTCAACAAACTAAAAACCAGAACAAACTCCACAAGTGAGGTGAACCAACTCAGAATGTTACATTGAATGAAATCCTGTTGAAACACGAAAGTGGTGGCCATTTCAAGTCTGCCCACTAGTATGTAGGTTTACAGAGAGGAGTTGTATTAAAAATGAAGCACTTTGATACAGAGTTTGGAGTTGGGAAGCCCGGCTGGCTCTCAACCAAAGGGCAACATCAGGTGGTATGGCGGTTAGCACTGTTGCCCCACAGCAAAAAGGTCCTGATTTGAATCTTGCACTAGGTCTATTCTGTGTGGAGTTTGCATGTTCTCCTCGTGACTGTGTGGGTTTCTCAGGGTGCCCTGGTTTCCTCCCACCATTAAACAAGAAGCCCTTAACCGGAGTAACCAGACATAGTAGTAGCTTTGTTTGCAATAAAGTCAAAACATTTAGTTTTGCTTGCTGTAGTTTTTTGCAGCTCTTTATTTATGACAGTAAAAATATTCTTACTTTCTGAGAGTCATTCTCTTGACTTATCCCCAGTATTTATAGGAAGGAAAGTAAACTTTCAGGATCTTTATCCATCTTTATCCTGCATTGGTTTATTTGGGACTCTCAGTTTAGCTACTAAATATAACGTCAAATGTGTTCAGACACAACAACAGGAGAGACTGGAGGAAGGAGTGGTGTGACGTCATGAGAAGTTGGGCCTTCTCTCTGGCTGGGAGAGCTCCTAAACGTAGGATGTGGGTTTTCTAAGCCCCCAGCCAGCAGGTTCAGCAGCCTGACAGAACTGGGGCAGAAACGTTTCCGGAACCCAGACGCACTGAAACCACTATGAAAGAGCCAGCGAGATAATGCAGATGAAAGAAACAGGTTTTTAGGCCTGGAAAAGAATGGGGTCAAATTTGACACTTTGATACCGGCACTTTATGTGTGCATCCTGCATCTGTTCTGCTTTAGTAGAAAAATAAGTTTTGTTTGTCATTGTATCAAGATAAAACAAAATATTTTATCTGGATTTAATCCATCCTATTGTATATGTAGCAGTAAGCAGTTGCAGGACCCAGGGATCAACTCCAGTTCTTTTACCTACTGCATTGCTCAGGGCCACAGGCAGGTGTATTAATCCTAACATGAATGTATTTTTGATGGTGGAGAAACCCATAAAGACATGTGGAGAACATGCAAACTCCACACAGAAAGGACCCGAGAGGGGACCTAATACTACCTATACAGTGCTGCATAGTATTGGGCTGCTGGTTTATTATTGTTATTATTGTTTGTATGAAACGTATTGTAAGCTTAGAGTAACTGAAAACGGATTTTAGAATAACTGTCAGTGAGAGTGGAATAAAATAAAACCTTTATCTACATGAGGGATGTTTACTTCTCAGGCAGTAGATGTTTGTTTGATTTTTCCCGACAGCAGCAAGAGGAGAATCCTACTCCATCGTGATGGTTCTAACATGGTTACTGTGGCCCGTTTGGATGGATTCCAGCAATCATGTGTTGTGGCAGCTGGTAATAGTTGATGCAGGAGCGGTTGGCAGTATTGGGAGGGGGATGAGAGAGGAGAGGGGCGGCTGGTCTCTCCAGAGAGACCTCCTCATTAAGATATTCAACACTGTGGAGGGGTGCAATCTCCTGCAAACGACAAGCCGAAGGCGTAGCAGGAAAACAGAAGAAGAAGTTTTTGATATGCAGTGACACGAATTCTGAGCGGTGACTGTTTAAATTGAACCTATAAGAGCTTAAATGAGTAACATTATGGAACAATTAAAGGGTTTAGCTGTAGCACCTGTGTCCATCGGTCTAAAATACATCATCTATAAATATGTTAATTCTATTTAAAAAGGGGCAGTTTTCCAGAACAGTGTGCTGTGACAAAACACATAGTCATCATCTGCTCTTTCAACAGAAGCTTCATTCATTAGAGAATTAATTACAATTATCAGTGTTGAGTTTCATACAGCTTCATCTTTGTGATGTGATTACCAAGCCTATCTGAACCTTGTGTGACAGTGGAAAATTAGGCAGATGAACTAACTGTGGAGAGGAATTACTGCAGATAGTTTACCTAATTACCAAGCACAGTCTCTCTGCACAGGCCTGAACGCCCAGCAGATCACTCAGACTGGTTCTGGACCCAGACGCATGCAGTACCTTTCCAATGAGGTGTGTGTGTGTGTGGGGGGGCATTTCTTTTAATACCTCATGCTTACTTTGTGTCATTGTACTTCCTAAATCACAGATTAATGAGCTTCTGGAAGTGACATTGTGTCGGCAAAGCTTTGACACAGTGTAACGAGGAGAGTGGGGGGGTGACAACATCTATGTAATACGACATCGACATAGAAACAGAAGCCGATGTGTGTTTTGCATACATAATTAAATCGATCTCTATACCAATCTAGGAGACCCTCATAGGGCTAAAGGAGAAGAAGACAGAAAAAAGGGGAAAAAAAGAGGGAGAAAGGAGCCAGGAGGAGGACGTGATCTACACAAGCTAATAAAAACATCGGCCCACACACTAATGTCTGATTTGTGTTGGAACTATGAATGATATTATTTGTTGTGCACTGTCGCAAGACTTTTTGATTAGAGCCTCAAAGCCTGCAGTTATGTGATGTGATACAAAAGTTACCAACCTGCCATTCAAATCTATACACAACTCTGACTGACTGCCTCCACCCTTGCCCACCTCACCTCCTCCCAATAGCTCACACCTGACCCGTGTGTGCTGTATAGGCACTGCAGAACTAGAACAGATGGGCAGGGCAAAGTAAGACCAACACAGGGGTGCATCTGGCTGGATAATGGCCAAGCAGAAGTCCCCCTCCGACCGGCCCACCTCCAGTACTGGAGAGTAAAACCCATCTGCAGCAACCAGCCGGAGACATGCAGTGGGATATACGGTGTCTCCAGCAGGCCTGTTTTACAACATAAGCTCAAACCAGTTTCCTCTAGACAGCTTCTCTTGTTTACAGGCAGTCAGTTATCTGTCGTCTGACAGATAAAGTCCACCTGGGAGGGTCGAAACCCACTTGTCGGGTCGATTGATGGTTCGGACCGGCATGCATTGTGGACTTTGAATAATCAGAGAGGATTGTGATCCATCTGCAGCTGAAACACAAACTTTCTTCAGCTCACTGACTCTCTGTGACTCCTCCATCTGGTTCTGTCTGTGTGCTGTTCGCTCTGTCAGATGATGTATTGGGTGTGTTTCAGGTGATACTTTGTGGTGCGTTGGTGTGTGTCTGATGATATTTTGATGTGTGTCAGCATGTTCATAGTGTGTCCAGTGACATTGTGAGAGGCTTGAGGTGTGTAAGTGTATTTGGTGTGTGTATCTAATACATTGGTGTGTACTTGATGCGTCTGCTGATATTATGTGGTGTGTTTGGTGTTGTCTGTGTTTTTGGTGAATGTTTGGTGATATTGGGGTGGCATAGCTCAGTGGGTAGACTAGTCTTCTGATGATTAGAAGGTTGCAGGTTCGATCCCCAATCCTGCAGAAAGCATGTCGAGGTGTCTTTTAGCAAGACACTGAACCCCTAACTCCTCCCTAGGCACCACATGGTGGCAGCTCACTGTTCCTATACAATGGGATGAGAATTGGAAATTTCCAATTGTGGGACTGATAAGGGAATACTAATAATAATGATAATGATAATATATTTATTATATAAACAGCTCGAGGTGGTTTGACAAATACTATTTCTCTCTTCAATTAAGGAAGTAGTTGAATTAGTTTTCTCTGTGCTAGTCAGCCCCAGAAATCCTTTAAAATATGTGTGTGTCTATGTGTGTGTAAAACAATACACTGGTATACTGCGTACTTTATCCTGAAGGACTTATATACAGCATTCTCTAATATTAATTCAGCCTTGGACTAAGGAGACCCAGAGACAGAAAAGAAAGATGGTAGTATCAAAAGTGATAAAGATGAAGGAAGAGCACTGCACGATAAAGGCCCTGTTGCAAGGCTGACAAGGAAGCTGGACAACCCGGGACGAGGCTGTCGATCAGAAAACCAGCTGGTCAGACTTGTAGAAGATCCCCAGGCAAGAGTAAGCTTCCTCATCAGGTGAACCTATGACATGCTACCCTGTCTCCAGAACCTCCACCAGCGGCTTGGGAACAAGGAATGCTGCTCAATCCGCGACACTCCCAGTGCAAGCCTCCAGCACATCCTGTCAGGCTGCAAGCATGTACCTTCCCTCGGGTGCTATAGATGGTGCCATGACCAGATTCTGAGAAAGCTGGGTGAGGTGTTGGAGGGCCATAGACAGGAAAGCTGAGGATGTTCCCCACCAGTGGAACACCACATCCATTTTGTCTGAGAGGGTGAAGCAAGAGGAAGCGCAGGGCCAAGAGAAATACTAAGGCTCTTTTCCTCTGACCAGAGGGGCACATGAGAGTTATATCAGCAGGCAGCTCTAGTTTCCAGTAGAACCGACACCAGAGCTCCTCATCCTGACCCAGTAGTGTGGTCCAGCATGTGTGAAGGGAGGCTGGCTGGAGGGCCACTATCTACTCAATGAAGCTTTGTAGGGTCATCAACCACACTTCTGCTGAGGGACGTAGGAGTGATGAGAGGGAGGCTGAAGATGTCAACAAAGAACTGGCAGAGTACACAGAGGGATGGATTTTGGCTGTGGCTGATGAGGATGGATAAGTGATGGGGAGATAACACCTAACCCAGGCACTGGCTAGGAGGGCTGGCGAGAAGATGTCACCATCACTGCTCTGCCACTAGGAAACATTCCAGGTAATTTTCCGTCTTCCTCTCCTGTGGAGCTGATGAGGGCTTGTTTAAAAGAGCAGCCTTGTGATAACTGGTAAGAAATACCCAAATTTATTAAGATGGCATGAAATGGCAAAGAGAAGAGTTCCTCATGGGCTCATCTCATTCTCTATAGAACAAATCAATATAATCACCTCCAAGTTCTATAAGATGGTTCTGTGAACAATAGAGAATACATGAAGAAACACCTCCATCCAGTCGGACACAGCTTTTTAGAGACAATCCGAAATCTAAATCCACAGTCAAGACAGATTTTAAAAGTAAGTCTGAGAACAGTGTGGGGGAAATCCATCCGGTGCCATCATTCAGTTAAGCATTACTATCATAACTAATATTTTTCATTCTGGCTCATATGTGTTAGATATCAGCTCTGTTCTAGGTTCTGGTGGAGTTCTACAGACCTGTATGCAACTCCAAGTTTCTTTTAAACAACGGCACACTGCAACTTATCCAACAATGCCCCCATCTATCCTCTGGCTGTTATCACATAATACATGAAGTCCTGCAGTCATCAGAGACCATCATGGGCCTTTGTCTGCTCTAATCTCCCCAGCGAGGCCTGGGTCTCCAGGAGTGGTGGAGAACTACAATGTAATCTCCATTTTCTTATTGACCAGATGTGACTCAGGCTCACTGGGCGGCCCTGGAGACAGATTACAAAGCTGTCCGAAGGCCGGCGTTCAGGTTGCGTTTGACAGAAAACAAGGTGTTTCCTCCTGATAAATGCCTAGAGGAAGATAGTCCATGTGAGGAGTTTCCATGTGCACTACGTTTACCAAGGATTAGGATTCCTGTCAAGTGTGCGGGTTTATGAGCTATACAATATGCTGATGTTCTGGGGCGGTTGGCCTGTAATGGAGCATGTATGTACTATAGTGCAGACCTCAGGAGTAACATAATACCTTCTTATTGCTTGTTTACTTCCCATTTGCTTTCTTCTTGTCTGGGTTTTAAGCCTCTAGAATAGACACATGTTGTTTTCCTCTGTTTTGAAATGTCACAATTATTCCCCTGGTTATGAGGATGGACATGGATTCATATGTAGCTTGGGAGATTAAGCCCCGACGCCCTTCCTAACGTCCCACAGTGGGTTCGAACCCGTAGCCTCTGGCTCATCAGTTCCAGAAACAAACACTTTATCAGTGACCTACCACAGTCCCTCACCGAATAAATTGACAAATTCCACTTCTGCAATACCCTCAATCTCAGAGTAACCTGTCAAGAGTCTGTGGAAACTCTTTGACTCAACTCTGAAAGACTCTGCCGCCATTCAAAAGTCCAATAAAGACCTTGAAGTGTGGCCTATGAGCAACTAACACCTCAGGCCTGCCCGGCAGATATAAGCCCTGGATTTATCAACAGTCATTCCTGCCCCGAGTGCTGTGGCCTCTGACAGTCAACTACTAGTGAAACAATCTGGTCATAGATGCGGCCTCTCTGCTTTAACTCCACTCTCTCGTCTTGTGTTGTAATTCGACTGTAAGCAATGACGGATGTATGGGAGAGGCAGTCTTCATAGGAAACTGAAGATAGCAGCTAGAAGCTACAGCTGAAGTGCTGAAGTGTTGGCTGTTGTCTCCAGAGCTAAATGTCATCAGACGACTGACATAAGGCTACAAAATAGAGGTGATCCATCCTGTAAGCTCACCTTCCATACAATCCCACATGGCTCTGGAAACGTGTGGTGGGAAGTGAAGACATTCATCCCCAGTGAAGCCTTCATTCCTCCATCACTGGATGTGGCATAACTGAGGTTTTCCTGTCACCAGATATCTCTCCATTTCCCCAACAAAGCAGGCACAAATTATGGAGATGGCCACCGTATGAAGCCCCTTTCATTACTATGAGAGCAGGGAGGCAGAAGAGGTCTTTGCCTTGAGGGGAAAACCACAGGTAATTTCTCTGCCTCCTCAGGGTATAATAAGAGTCACAGCAGAAGTTACAGACATTCATCTTTCCAGCAAAACATTGTTTGCCCAGATATAAGGAAATTTTCTTTCAGCCTTCAGTAAGAATCTCCCCCACACCACACTGTAGACTTGAAAAGGCAACTATTTTTAGACATTTCCAGGTCACGTGCTCTCCGCTCCTGTAATTGCAACCATCAAAGCAAGTGGTGTCCTTCATTAAACTTTCATGCAGTTAATAGTTAACATTTGCGGAGCTAGATCAGATAAAGCTGAGGGGTAAATATCATGAGGAACTCTTGTAGCTTTTCTGTGGGTGCCTTATCTATGAAGTAAAGCTCAGCCTGTGGTAGTTGAATCTTACTTTTTACACTGTGTTTATCCACAAATGTAATTCTGACCAGACGTGCTGTTGTTTTGCCTCTCTTGTCAATTTTATTCGTGTGGCCCAAATTTGTTTCAGGGGATTTACATTAACAGATCCTATCCTTAGACTCTCATTTCAGATAAGGAACAACCCCCCTCCTTCAAAACAATACCTGTTAAGGAGAAGAAAATACAGAATGTACAGAACAAGGTTCTGTGCATTTGACTCGAAGCTGACTGGTACAACCCTCCATCCTTATCTCAAACATGGTAAAGAAACTCAGTTTTATACGGCCCATTTTTACAGTCTACCGATCAATCAAAGCACCTCACAACGAATGCTTCACGTGTGCTGAGCCACCACGGTGGGATACAAACCCGCTACACCTGACCACCAGGTATGTGCTCTACCACCGAGCCACCGCGGCCTCAAGTCAATCTTGCTCCTATTAATTAATTTGGCTTTTTTTATCTTATAGTGAACCACAGAAATACAAGAAGACAACGAATAATCATATTTGTCAGGAAGACCAAACATTATTCTTCCATAAACACAGAAAGAAACAAAATGTTTGTCTATGAGTCAAGTGCAGATGTGACTTATCGAGACTGAAATGACGTTTTCTTTCCGGGGGACTGCTAAACAGTCTGACACTACTTTGTGTCAGTGATGAGTAATCTGACCACGGTAATAGTTACACTAAGCACTGGCCCAGGCCGAGGCCATGACTGCTACCAAGACATTTAAAGGATCTTCTCTAAAGCTAGGTACTCTTTTAAACAAACAGCTATATTTCCTTATGTTTATTTGTAGGGAACTCTCATCAACATAACGTATCATCAAAACTTGCCGTTACTGTCCTCAAGTCGGTTAAGAGCCTCGGTGTCGTCCTTGATGGCACTCTTTTCAGTCATATGAACAAAGTGTCCAGGGTTGGGCTTTGGCATCTGTCAAATAGCTACAGTCTACGCCCTGCTTTAACGCAACACTACACAGAAGTCCCAAGTCATGCCTCTGGTCCCATCACACACCGACTAGTGCAATGGGATCCTGGCAGGCATCCTCAACAAACTTACTCACCAACTTCAACTCATCCGTAATCCTTCAGCATGGATTATTACCCAGTTATAGTCCACTGAACACATCAGCCCCCTGCTGATTTAATTACACCAGCTCCCCGTGTCACAGTGGATTAACTTTAACATTTTACCATTAACATTCAAAGCTCTTCATATTCTATCCCCTGCTTATCTCACAGACCTTCAGACTGCCTCTCAGGGCCTGCATTCTCCATCAGCAGGTCTATAGATACTACCAACCATTGACCTCAGCACGATGGGTGCCAGGGCTTTCTTCTATGATGCAGCCAGACTTTGGATCTCCCTTCCCCCCTCACATCTGCATACTGAACTCCATTACAGGATTCAAAACTGCTCTTAAAGCCCAAGTTTTTAGACTAGCTTACTCACTTTAAATGCATCTTGATCTGACTCCTTGCTGGGCTATGCTGTTTCTTATTGCTTGTTTATTGTTGAGCATTTTGATGGTTTCACTGCTTTGCTGTTTATTGTATATGACCAAAGTTAACCATGTCATGAAAAGGGCCATCCATCCATCCCTTCATCCAACGGTCAACCACTTATCAAAGTAGGCTCGCGGGGGAACTGGCTATCTCCGTGTTTATTGGATATCAGGCTGTGAAACATCCTGGACTGGCTGCTCGTCCATCACAGGGCAGAGTAGTTAAGGGAACAGTTTCTTGCTCAAAGACAGTTCGACATGCTTCTCTGCAAGTGCTGGGATTGAATGTGCAACCTTCTGATAGACAGAGGACTGCTCTACCCACTGAGCCATGCTGCCCCTAATTTCAGATTCTCAGAAAGTTAAATCGGTTCATCTGGACACATTATTAATTCTCTCAATATATGTTATCTCCAAGTTATCTCCCATTCAACATTCTGTGACCTCCTTACCTGGAGGATGGATCAAGACACTAATTTAAGATTCACTTTCGTTTCAATACTTCACTGATCCAATGGCCTATTTTCCCTGAGGATCTTCTCTCAGTGAGCAGTCAATGTTGTTGTTCTATATGAACACTTTCTGATGGAGGACATTCATCAGAAAAAAGGAATATATGGCTGTTAAGCTTGATATTGGCTGCAGTGTGTTTTGAAATAATATAACATTTCAAACAGAATTCAAAGGCTCCCATTGGCCATAAAATAATAATGTTTTTCATTAATAATCACTGAAAACATCATCCAGGAATCACTGAAGCAGAAAAATATGACAGTTTCCTCATTCTAGCCGAACACCAGCAATCTGCAAGTATGTAATACTGTTCTGTATGTGTATATATTAACTGGACATGAGTTGATCATAATTACTTCAATTTAAAGATCCAATCTGTGACTTATTTGATGACATTAAAAAGAGGTATAATTATGAATATATTATCGAGGAGTTTGAAACAGATTAAACATATGCGGTTTGTGTCTCTCAACCAGTAGTAATAGAAAATCTAGTCCTTTTTTCCCACTACAGTCTTTACAACTGTTACCAATGAGAACAAAGCTTTTAACTCAGAAAATATTCTACCAAAACCATTGCTGCTGGCTGCTCTCATTAGGGGATGCCACAGCGGATCATCCATCTCCATCTCTTCCTGTCCTCTGCATCTTCCTCTGTCACACATCTATAAACCTCCTGTTTGGTCTTTTTCTTTTCATCTTGCCTGACAGCTCTATATTCAGCATCCTTCTCCCAATACAGCAGCATCTCTCCTCCACACGTCCAAACCATCTCAATATTTTGTCTCTAGTACTTTGTCTCAAAACTGTCCAACCTGAGCTGTTCCTTTAATATGCTCATTTATAATCCTGTCCTTCTTCATCACTCCCAATGTAAATCTTAGCATCTTCAACTCTGCCACCTCCAGCTCCTGTCTTTTCATCACTGCTATGGTCTTCAAAACATGATATAGGTGGTCTCAGTCCTATTTTTTTAGAAATCACCCCTGACATTCTTCTCCACCCACTCCAAACTCCAATATGTGTCTCCTAGTGTCTATGAGCAAGACAATGAACCCTTAACTGCTCCCCAAGCATTACATGGCAGCTGTGCTCATTGCTCCTGTGCAATAGGATGGGTTACAAGAAGAGAACAAATTCCACCAGGCTTGGTCATGTAGCAAATAAAAACAAACATTTCCACCATGCTGGAACTCTCTTCTTCACCTCTCTTCCACACTCCTTATTACTTTGAACAGCTGAGTGCCAGTACTTAAACTCATCCAGCTTTGCCACTTCTAGTCCTTACAACATTGCACTAAATCAGAGTAAATTCCACAGACACAATGTGACTCCTGACCTTCTCTATATTTCTCCATCAATATTATCAAAGGAAACATTACATCTGTGGTGCTCTTAGGTGGGATGAGGCCATACCGCTGCTCACTAATCCTCACTTCTCCTCTTAGCCTAGCCTCCACTACCCACATCTTCATGCTGCATGGGATCAATATTATACCTCTGTAGCTGCTACAGCTCTGCACGGCTCCCTTATTCTTGAAAATTGTTGATAACATCAGAAAACATTACAAACCCATAGTTATCTATTGTTTCATTTTCGTCCCTGTATTAGGAGACCTGTCAATCAGCTTGGGAGAGATATCGGTGTCCCCTCCTGTGTTTGGATAGTTGGGTGAACTCTGGGTTATATCTGAATAAAGGATTGCACTTTTTAAATGTTTTCGACTTGAATGAGAAACACTTTGTCCTGTGCTTTCAAGTGGTGATCTGGAAAAACTGTGTTGTCTGAGGCACTGAGCAGAGCTGGAGGGCTGATGTTCAAGTAGCCTGGCTATTACCCCACTGCCTGACAAACAACCACTTAGAGTCGATAGCAATGTTTCAGCTGACGGCAGTCGAACTTGTTGTGGTGCTAATGCTCTTTTTAAAAGAGATAAGTGCCCCTTACAGCAGCCTGATTGATCAAAACGGTTATCCAATTTAGGGGGAAAACTGTAAACTGCAGTCAGCAGTACTTCTAAATAGCTGTGAAATCACTAAAAGACCACCGTCTCTGCTGAACTCCTCTGCTCTCTCCCAGCTTTGAAAAGCACACACGCACAAAAGTATACAACATAACTTTGTGTTAAAATATAGACACTCTAAACCAATTACAGTGTGTGAATTTCTAACAGATCTACACAAGTGCGCGCGCATGCGCACACACATACACGCACACAACACAACAGTAAACTACACAACCACATTGTGTGGTTTGCTGGTGTGTGGACATTGCCTTGCTGGTGGCTGTGTGTGTGTGTGTGTGTGAGAGAGAGAGCTAAAGGGATCACACACAGCTATGAGACCCTCTTAACTGAGGACATGTGGTATATGAAGAATTCCCATTAGACCAGGCTGACTTGCTGTAGCTGTAGGGTTGAGGGTTTATATTCCCGGATGCCACCTGGACAAAAGAAGAGGTTTTCTTGCCACATTGTCATCCCATATCTCTCTGAAGATGCAGGGAGCCTTGTGAGCTCTCTGCATCATTAGTCTCACCACGACGCCTCCAATCCCAGAAACTTTTGATCTTCTGGAGTCGATTGAACCCCATCCAGGGGAATGAAATCTGACTGAATAACTTATTGCTGATTGTGAGACAGGCTCAGGAGGTAGAGTGGACATCTGGTAATTGGAAGATTGGTGGTTCAATCCCTGGTTCCTGCACAAAGCCTGTCAAGGTGTCCTTAAGCAAGACAATGAACACCTAACTGCTAACCGAGCGCCATATGGTGGCAGCTCACTGCCATACAATAGGAGGGGTTAAAACACAGAGAATTACAAATTTCCCCATGTGGTACTGATAAGGGAATCCAAAGAAATAAAGTGTCCTTGAGCAAGATGTTGAATCCTATAACTGTTTTGGACAACAGAGGAAAACTAGCCTGGTGGCTACATCTAGCATATCTACCCTCTAAATCTTCATTAATATGGACTGTCCCTAGAAAAGGATTCTATTCTATTCTGGAAGAAGCTTTATTCTTTTGCCACTGTACAATGACATGTGTTCTCTGGATTTAATCCATCCTATTGTATAGGAGAAGTGAGCAGCTGCAGTGCCTGGGGACTAACTCCAGTTATTTTTCCTACTGCCTTACTCAGGGGCACAGGCAGGAGTATTAACCTCAACATGCATGTCTTTTTGATGGTGGGGGGGAAACCAGAGCACCCAGAGGAAACCCTTGCAGACATGGGAAGAACATGCAAACGCCACACAGAAAGGAGCTGGAACGGGATTTGAACCCAGGACCTTCTTGCTCTGAGGCAACAGTGCTGACTGCATGCTAACTAATGGGAATCATTAACAACGTGTTAAAGGAAATTAGAGTTGCTGGTATCAATGGTGAAATCAAACTATACCAAACCTTTGTTTTAGCCTCAGCAACTCTTTACAGAGGTTTAGTCAGCAGTTTCTGACTACAGCATTCTCCTGTGTGCTCCACGTGGGTGTGTCCTCGGCAGACTGGGGCAGCACTAAACTTTGTGACTGTTTTACAGATCCTCCTTATCCTGAAGTGGAAGTCAAAGTTTCAGAGGACACTGGTCCTTTCAGGAGAGAGACGTCTGAGTGATATGTCTAATTTGCAGTTGTTACCTCATGCTATGGACTTTCAAGATCCAACCTCATAATCACACTTGCATCTTGATGCAATCAATGAATGTCACATACAATTCTGGCCTGCATGTTTTAATGAGCCAACTGACCCTATTTAGATGCAGTAGAGAAAGGCCAAATGCATCAAAGAGGAGGAATATCATTAACAAACTCCCCTCCCCACCAGGAGACTCTTGATGGTCACTGCTGCTGAGAACAGCACTTCTCCTGTCCGTCTTAAGGAGCTAAAAAACCCACAGTAGCAGTTATCTGAATGAAAACATTTAAGCATATAAATAACAAAATGACTAACAATTAAAAATGACAACAGTCACACACTTTTGATCCTTAAAGATAAACTGAAAATATAGGTTTTTATATTCTGTTAATCAGAGGTACCTTCATACAAAGATATAGAGATATTTTCATCGACTGAATTGGGGATGCTGACTTTATCTTTTTCAAGGTACTTCCAAGCCAAATTCCTCATATATGCAAATACAGCATCAATGACTGCCAACAAAACACCTCCCTGAACTTGGAAGGTGAAAGCGAAGATCAATCTTTTATAAGTGCTCGAACTCAACTGAACAAATCAATTGGGTCAGGTGTCTTTAACAACAAAGAGAATCCCACTGACCAGAATGAAATGTGGCATGAAAACAGGAGCAGTGCTCGTTGGGAAATTATATTAAAGTGGAGCTCAATCTGCTTCTGTAATGATATTTTGACACATCCATGAATACTAATTTAGTCCTTATGTCGTTATGTCATTATGGACAGTGGGTGAAGAGTGAGATGATTTATTGAAAGAAAACTCCAAAAAAGAAGAAGGTGACCAATTGGAGAAAATATGCATTTAGTTCAGCTATGAAATATAAATATGAAAAAGCTGCATCAGCGATCACTGTATATATGTACATTTACATTGCTGCTGCTTTGTTCTGGCCGGGATGCTGTACTTCAGAAAGCTTTTTCAACTCTACACACCAACCATAAAATTCCTACTGACAAATGAACCAGCAGTGTTGAAATGCGAGACTATTCTCCATGTACTCAGTGATGATATTAAAGTAACAAGCTGCAAAAAGGGATGATTCACACCTGGGCATGTTCCTGCAGCTCTCCTCCAAAACTGTGCCCCCATTTAAAATTCATTCAACAGTTCGGATCAATAGGGTGATCAATACTCAATGATCACTGACCGAGATACCGAAGCTTCCAGTTGGAGAAGAGATTAGATGATCAGTAAGAAGAAAAACCTTTTCACTCCAATTCAAAAGTGAACTGTTTTACCCAAAGGAGGCTGTGGAAGTGTGTGGACTGTTCGAGAAGTCTTCATTTGCTTTTCAGGATAAATTTGGCCACTGTACCGAAAGAAAGAAACACGCTACAAAAAGCAGTGTAGTGAGTAAAGAAAGGGTATGAAAGTCGAAACAGGAGAGTTCAGGGTCTCTGACATGTACACATCCCCAAATCCCATTAAAACGGCCGACTGCATCAATACTCGGATGGCTGTGGATGGGAGACCTACATACATGACTCCTCGGTCAGGGTCAGACAAAAGGTCAAAGGATAGCAGAAGACTACTTCTGGAGAAGAATGTGAAAATAATGAGTGAACGTTATAAGTCTGGGTCAGGTACAGCAGCATGGAAGTAAATATTTGTTTACACAGTGCCTTCCAAAACCGGATTCACAAAGTTAAAATGAATGTATCGAACCACACCAAACAAAATAATAAAAGAGTCTAAACAGTGAAGGCCTGCATGTACTAAAACACAACGATAGAATAATAAAAGGCAGGAAATTAAAATGATGTATATCAATCAAAAGTCAAGGCAAAAAATGACTTTTATGACCCTTCAGAATTCCCAACCGAG
Source organism: Regalecus glesne (assembly GCA_900302585.1). Lineage (NCBI taxonomy): Eukaryota > Metazoa > Chordata > Actinopteri > Lampriformes > Regalecidae > Regalecus > Regalecus glesne. Next base: position 15,217 of record OMLC01055204.1, read on the forward strand.
ATGAGAAGACTGGTGGCTATTGTTCTGCAGTTTGGAGGCAACTGCAGCAAATGAGCAGTGGTCCTTCTCTAGATTTCAACTAATATAAAAAAACTCAAAATCCAAAGCTCCTGTCCAAGCATTTGAATAATGATATTAGCTGGTGCAATTTTATAATAGAAAAGGACATTTCTTGGATTGACAGGAGGAAACCTTTAAAATCAAGCCAATTATATTTTAATAGCCCATTGTCACAAATTACAAATAAGCCTCAGAGAACTTTACACTAACACAACATCCTTTCCTTAGACCCTCACATTGGCTAAGGAATAATTCCTTTGAAAAAGTAAAAAAAATAATAAGGAGGAAAAATAGGAAGAAACCTCAGGGAGAGGAATAGAAGAGGAATCTCTCCCAAGTTGGACAAGCATACAATGGATGTTGTCTATACAGAATAAGACTCACTTTACAGAATACAACACAGAGGATAATTGAATTATAATGGAATTTATATATAGATATTAGATATATAATAATACTATTCATAATCATAATCTCATTTATAGGAACAATCCATATGAATGAATATTTAGAATATTAGTACATCAGATGTAAAGATTAGACGGTATACCTGATCAATCATTCCCATACATTCCAGGGAAACAAATTATTGATTTTGGGTAATCCACCATAAATCAAAAAAGGAGAAAAACAAGGTTAAGTGAAGTAGTTTGAGAATAAAAAGGAAACTCTAACGCAACAAATAACAAAGTGCTGTGGGTGCAGTAGCAATCCTTCTTCTGCTCAGGACACCAACCTAGTTGAGACATAACATTATGTCCATCCAGCCTATTGCTAAGCATTTTCTTTTGGGTGCAGGTGTGTATCAATTTTGCTGCATCATTGTTCAGCAGGTTTCATCCTGACAGTATTCAAGAGTCTATACAAGAACTTCAACTAAATCCACAGCCAAACCTAAATAAAGGTTTCGAGACTGGAGAGCATCAGAAAGGCATCAGGTCTCACTAGAGAGCCCACTCAGTGGCCAGAAGTGTTATGGACTCCAGATCCATTCAAGCTAGCAGGCGTCATGCTTCATCTGACCTATTGCCACTATTTCCTTCCCCTAGTTCTTTAAAATCACAGATATCAGCAGGCAATCTATGAAGAACAGCATGACAAGTCTTAAACAGCTTTTGCTGTTCTCTTGGTGCCTCATCATAAATTTCTGCTTGCTCGTTGAACCACTTTGTACGAACAGGTCACAGAAATAAGCCTGCATAGTTATTGCATGCCAGAAAAGAAGCATTGAGCTTCTGGGACTGCTTCGACAGTGTCAACAAAAAAAACAGATTAAGGCACTGAACATTACAGTGGACATAGAATAGGTACTGTAGCCAAATACATAAGGCAGGTGATGTGCTTACCAGTAAGTCCACTTTCTTAAGTGCTCGCTGGTAGCTTTTCTCCTTCAATAAAAATAAAAATAAATAATTGATTCCCTTATCAGCTCCACGGGGCGAAATTTGGAATTCTCTGCATTTCAACCCATCCATCCATCCATCCGTCGCAGGGGAACTGGAGCCTATCTCCGTTCCCATTGGGCGAGAGCCGGGGTACACCCTGTATAGGTCGCCAGTCTATCACAGGGCAGAGCAGTTAGGGGAATAGTGTCTTGCTCAAGGACACCTCGACACGCTTCTCTGCAGGACCGGGGATCGAACCCGCAATCTTCCGATTGCCAGGCGACCGCTCTACCCACTGAACTATATGGGCTCCTTTATCTGTCTGACTCACTGTCATTCTGCATCTCTTTCCCTCCTCTCATGACTTTGCTTCTTACTACACTGACTGAAGTAGGTTGTTATCTTTCTCTTCATTTGGCCAAGCAGGTACAAAATCAAATTTTAGCAACCTTAACATTATTGGAAGTACTAGCAACCTTATCCATTTGCATTACTTTGCATATTAGCATTTGGCTGCTGATGTGATCTTGCGTTCACACTGGCACCAAGAGAAAAGGTTGCCACAGGTCATTCATTTCCAATGCTCTCTGTGCTACACTGAGTTACCAGATGAGAAAATCTCTGCAGCTTTGGGGCAAAAAAGTTGAGCAATGCTCAAATTTATGCAAATAAGAAATGAAAGAGTCCAGCAATGGCCAATCAGATATGTGTTCCACATATTCTTTCACTGTGAATTATTTTCTTAAACTTTAATTCCTATATCAGTATTTTGGTTCCCATAGCTCACATGGAGGAAAAACTGATAGCAGCTGTTGCTGGCTTTCCTGTCACATCTGCTACTACTTCTACTTTCAGCGGCTCCTGTTAGGGGTCACCATAGTGGATCATCGATCTCCATCTCTCCTGTCTGCATCTTCCTGTCACACCAGACACCTGCATGTCCTCCCTCACCATATCAATCAACCTCCTATTTGGTCTTCATCTTTTCCTCTTGTCTGGCATATTCCATATTCACCATGCTATCCACAGTATACCAGCATCTCTCCTCCAAACATGCCCAAACCACCACATCTTGCCTCACAACCATCCAACATGAGCTGTCCCTCTAATATAGTCATTCCCAATCCTGTCCTTCTTCATCACCCCCAATGTAAAACTTAGGATCTTAAATTCTGCCACCTCCAGCTCCGCCTCCTGTCTTTTTGTCTGTTGATTACCCGTCACAATATGCTGAACGTTAACTTTTTCAACCATAAACTGGATCACCTGAAATACTTCAAGTGGAGCTACATGGACCAACATGAGACTAGTTTTCTATGAAAAACGTAAGATGAAAGATAGATTCAAAACGGTTGAGAATAGAGAATAGGATACCAATCAATACTGCATGAACATGTGTGCACGTATGGTTGTATTTTTGTCCTTTTAAGTTAAAGATCGTCTCCAACAGCAGAAAAAAATTGTCAGACTGGTGTGTGTGTGTGTGTGTGTATTTGACTATTTATCCCTTACTCAAATCTGCACTGTTGTTCAATTGGACCTGAAATGCAAAAACAAAAACCAGGCAACCCACAACATAACACGTCTGAACACGACTGGGTATACCTACATTACATTTGCTGCATTGATGAGTCTTGCTGTAATATATGTAACATGTATTAGAAGTTTTTTTTTCTTTCATAGAAAATGTATGCAACTCCTGTCAATGCCTTTGTAGTACATTTCCTCAAAACTATATTAGCAATATCTAGAAGCAGGCTGCAAGCATTGGCTAGGTGACAGCAACACGGCGACTTGGCGACATAATGATAATGTCAGTACTGGTGTGAGCACAGGGTCTGGCTTTTTAGTTCCCATCATTCTCCCACCTACGCTGCTGTTGTTGATGTGCAGATGAATAATCAGGTGGGATGAAGAATTAACCTCCTGTATGTCATTAAGCCTGCTTCAAATCAAACATGGTGTACATCAAATCAAAGCTCAGATAGTCTGCTATCAAACCATTATTTGCTTTCGATCATAAACACAACCTGAGGGCTTAGACTAATACATCAGTGTTGTCATTCCTGGAGAACTTTTAGCTGGGTCAGACCCGTTTTGTAAATTTACCCTGGCCTTTCATGCTAGTAGGATCTGATTTACTGGATTTACCTCAATTTAAAGCTCAGATTCAGACCTGTACAGAGTCCAGGATTGTTTCTTTTTAAACCATCTGGTGGCTAACAACAGCAGCAGCTCACTGCTGAATTTGGTCACAATCAGCAGTTTTCCCAGGCTGGCTCAGTGGTCAAATCTGCTCTCTATTTTCAGCCTGTTAATTCAGCTTGGTGTGATCTGACTTACTTGTGTGACACCTCAATTTAAAGCCCTGGATCAAACCTATTCAGTTTAAGCTTGTTCATTTTAGAGCTTCTGGCAGTGGGCCGCACTCTTGAATTATGGTTACATTCAGCCATTTTCAAAGGCCTCCAGCTGACCAGGATTCATGTTGTTATCTTTCCTCTGTCATTTCTAGTAAAACTGCTTTAAATCAAACATGCTGTACATTCCATTTACATGCCGATCTAAAATGCTGTTTAGTTTCCCTAAGAACTACAACTGACAGCACGCACAGACATTTTTTAACTTTTCTTTAATGGAAATTTCAAGTATGATTTCATCATAAAGTATTTTGGCTTGATCTGTATCTCAGGGGTTGCCACAGCGGATAGGACAACTTCCATTTGTACCCTCTGAGACAAGAGCAGCAATGGTGGACATTACTGGCACAGCCTTGACTTGACTGATCCAGTCTGGTCTTGTCAATCCACATGATGTTTTGACAAAATTTTACATTGGAATTGCTTCTCAACACAACCACTAACCAATCCTATGGTGGGGGCACAGGTAAAGCACTGGGTGCCATCCCAGTATTCATGGACTTGTACCCATGCCTATTGCTATATGTTACTCATAAAATACTTATTCTTGAATTACTTAGATTTCCTCCAAAACTGCACCGGAATACAGGACCTTCTTGCCCTCAAACCAATCTCAATAAAAAAAAAAAAGTTCTTTAGGTTACTGGACAGCGCTTTTTTATGTTCATTTTCTTATAAAATCAAACTGAAAATGAATTGCAGCATGTTCCATTTTATTTTTATATTCCACTTTATCGGGAGCGGCATAGGTCCGGAGGTAAGGTGGTCATCTAGTAATTGGAGTTTGGTGGTTCATTCCTCGGCCCCTGCAGAGAGCGTGTCAAGGTGTCCTTGAACAAAACACTGAACCCTAACTGCTCCCTGACCCCTGCAGCAGTGGTCACTGACCCTATACAATAGGATGGGTTAAATGCAGAGAATAAATTCCGCTGGCCTTGGTCTTGCAGCAATAAAACAATAAATCAAGCTATCCATCTATCTAACATGATTTACTTTTCCAGAGTAAACAACGCTTTTCAAAGACATGCTTTAGTGTGTGTGCATGTGGCTGTGACAGGCCAATTTATACATTCTGTGTCAGCATGTTGACTTTGTTCCATGTAACATAAATGTAATCACCCATCCATGTCCATGCAGACCCCTATGTGGATGTCCACAGCAGTCCAAATTTTGTGACAGCGCACACTATATTATGCATAACAAGCACTCCAACTGTGCCTACTCCAGATAATAAAATGGATGCTTATTTTGAAGAGAGATTTTGTGAGGAGCTCTGCTGTTACCCACATTTATAAAGGTTGTCTTTGAAAGAATACATTGACTGTCAAATGGCATTAAAGTCCTGGTAAGAAATCATGTAAATGCTCTGATAATGCTCAATTATAGTATAAATGGATCTGCATCCACACAACCGGTACATATCTGCAGCTGTTGGCGGATGCATCATGTAGCAAGTAGGTCCGATTGTCTATGCTTGTGTCCATTACAAGCTGAAAATCAGCTGATTCCAGTCACCAGCTGATCGATCAGTGCATCTCTAACTTGATCAGTCACCTCTCAATGGGAGGTCACAACAAGCTGGATTTTCAAATGGCTTCTATGACTTGCTGCCTGTACACCTGGTGGCAAATACCAGGTTTTAAAGTAACTATGAAAGGTGCCAGCAGCACCTTTCATAGTTACTTTAAAAGTAACTAACTAGTAAACTAAGGTGATAATCTGCTACTATCAAACTTGAACACTGATGCAGAAAAAGTAATTTTCAACCACATATTTTAGATCCTTTATCTTGACCACAGTATCTTTACCCACAAGATAACCATTTACAATCCTCTGTCTGCTGGGTTCTCCCTGGGTATCTCAGCCACGTTTTGCTTTAAAAGAACATTTAAAATATGAGCTTTGTTAGTACTGCGAGGATGGTGACAGGACAGAATACTAATGGCTTCTCTGTAGCTAATGCCAAGGCCAAACATCTCTCTCTCTCTCTCTCCTAGCACGTGTACTCCATGGGGAACAATAAAACTCCTGTAGTGACACACACACACAAAATGACAAGCTCAGGCAATCCTTTATCTCCAACTCTTGATGTATTCATCTAGCTCTTTCTAATGCACATGCATGTACACATGTATTCAAGTGCACCCACACATACTGACATACAGGGACACACTTTCAGACATGCTAATATACCAAGTTATACACTCAGGCTGTTCTGTGTCTTTCTTGGACACACACGCACTCATGACCACACATAGGGACAAGCTAGGCAGCAGGCCTGGCTGTTCCTCATGAGAGGCTCCTCCTCCCTCTGGTTCTATAATTAGGGGTCCTGGGGTTGCAATGATTAAGACAAGATTGATGACAGCCTCTCTGGTTCACCCTACCTCTCCTCCACCCTGCATCTCCTCTTCCCTCTCTCCTCTTTTTCATTCTCACTAGAAAATGTGGGACACGCGCTACATTATTTGCTTCTGTTTTTCTAGCCTGGACCCCAAAATTAAACAGAGACCTCTCATAACACTTGTATTCCTGATGTAATCAGGGAGTTCTTCTGAGAGGTCGAAGTTCAAGGAGAAATGAAGAGTTTTAATATCTAAAGCAATTTCAATGGTGATAGGGGGGAAGTAATCTTGATACAGTAACAGTGTAATACAGCCGTGTTTCAGAGTGTGACTTCCAGTCATTTACCATGTAATCTCCCGGGATTTACAGTATAACTTTATCATATGAATCCGTAAAACTAAGTTACAAGTTACTACTGGTACTTAAATTTAGGTACACTAAGGGACAACAAACCAATGGCCAACGAGGGAATAACAATTTCAGATTTAGAAAGTGACTTCCTTACATTTACAAAGCAATTTCCCTTAACTTATGGCTCAACTTTCTTGTATGAATCAGTATAATTTATTCCACAGTTGAGATCCTGCCATAATTTTTTACACACACACACACCACTAAACATTGTATCCAGATGAACAGATTCAACTTTTTTGACAATATGGAGTACACACATAGAGCACCCTGGCTGACTGAGTCAAACCAGGACCTTCTTGGTGTGAGGCGATAGCACAAACCACTGCCCATCAGTGCAGCCCTGATCCAAACCAAACTGATTAAACAAATGAATTAATTAATTTGTGGTACAAATTAAGTGTCTATACACACTGACCTGAAAAAAAATGACGGGGCAGGGAAACATGAGTGCTCATCCCAGAATCCTCATAGACAACACCAGAACAAGGAATTTATGCACACTTCAAGAAAGTTCCTGAGAGAAACAACAGTCTTTCCCCCTCACCATAGAGCAAGATGATTTTAGGGCCTTTTATTTACCAAATGCTAAAATGCTTCATAATTGCATACAATTAATCATGTTAATTGAATGAAAAAATGAGTGAAACCTTAAAGACATTTACCTAAATGACCAAAATTTGGTCTTATCCTCACATACCAGCTGTCTTCCCCATCAATAATGTGATGATAGATTGTAAAGTTACATCAGTGATAGAATCAACTCCTAACCTCTATGAAAATTGTCACCTTCCCTCTCCTGTCGCAGAACTCCAAGTCTGAACCGAGCTGATCTCATTTTTACAGCCAAGATTAGAAAAGGCAACTTTGTGAAAATGACTTACACATGCAAACGCACTGATGCTCTAATAGACCAGTCACATAATTCATCCATAGTAAAATTAATCTCCATGTGTAAGTCATAAAAACAAGAATTAAAGACACAAGTGGCTGCAGTGGTTTGGCAGCATGTCCTCTGACATTATCAACTGATGATTTGATTTTGTATTAATTTGCAGTCGACTTCCTGTTTCTGTCTCAAATAGAGGTGTTATTTTGAAAATCCTGATTGTTTCCTTATTAGTTTACTATCTGCTGTAGTCTCTCCAAGATAATAGACTGTGGCACCGTTATTGCAGACTGATATCATCATTAGCTTCCATCTCCCTACCAGATGCGTTTGGGCCTAAAGAATAAAAGACTTTTGTCCATTTGAATGTCTGACATCTGTTTATCATGCTGTACCAATAACGGCCCTTCAGGTGAGCCTGAATACAACCTCAGCTTGTACTGATTCGTTGTGGCACTCCCATAATGCCGCTGATTAGTCTGACAAGCACATACCAATGTGTCTGAAGTGACATTTATCACCATCCGTTTAACTGAAAATGGAGATTGCCCCGGGACAGTAAACAGAAACTCTCCTGATGATCTGAAAACAGCTCATTAAATGGGATTTTGGTGTTATGGAACATGAAATCATAAATACATGTCTATAAATAGCAACATCAGTTTAGTTAGAGGTGTGAATGTATAGGCACCTTGCAAATACCATGCTTATCTGTTGTCATTTTATTTTCATCCATCGTCAACCAATTATCTAAAGTTGTCGCAGGGGAACTTGAGCCTATCTCAGTGCTCATTGGATGAAATACTGGGAAACACCCTGGACAGATCGTCAGTCCATCACAAGGCAAAGTAGTTTGGGGAACAATGTCTTGCTCATGGACACTTCAACTCACTTCTCTGCAGGTACTGAGATCAACCTGCAACCATCTAATTGATAGACAACCACTGAGCTATAGCACCCCTCATTTTTGTTTGGATATTCAATCCCCTTCTTCAATTTTGACTCCGCTTTAGTTAGTTAATTTTGCAATGCTTGTTCTGGGGTTCCTCTCTAAATATATCCAATAGTCTTCCTTAGTGACCGTTTCATAAGACACTGATGATGGCCATACGACCAATCATCTGTCTCCCTTGCACTTTTACACACAGACACTGTGTATGGCATCACTGGGAAAAAGGAGGATTTATTTGGTCATTTTTGTCATGGGATGTATATTTATGCCTTATTCATCAGTGTGTTTCTTCTGTATCCAAACACAATGATACATTCTCTTAAAAGATCTACTCAATTGTAAAGTATACTTCAACACAGTGGCTCATCTAGGAGTGATGTTGCCCTTTTAGATTTTAGTCATTATTTGACAAATTCCTGAGTTATTGATAATAACATATTCTCTCATCGAGCATGGGGGGGATTAGAAGTACCAACTTCCTCCTGCTCCTTTTCAAACATGTCAGATTTTTTATTGAGAATTCCTTTTGTTGAATTATGTTGGAAATAAAGACATATGAATTTGAAATAAAACCCTAAGCTCTCTAGCCTGAGGTCACTCAGCATCAGGTCAGTGATTTGATCACCAACACTTCAGCAGAGATGAATACACACTAGTTTTTCTTTAACAGTATTTCTACTGACTGTGTCATGGCTGCCTTCAGCTCCAGCGACTCCAGTCCATTGGCACCAGCCTAACTCTCTGCACTAGTTCACACCCAGCTTGTTCTTATGGTCTGGTTTTCCTCCCTGTGTATTTAGATTAGCCTCTTGCCATTTAGTTTCCTTGTAAATCGATCCCTTCCTTGAGGTCCCCACCTCCATTGAGTCCTGTTTAGCCCCACATTAACAGGCCCAGTAGTCTTCCTTGTCTTCCCCGTTTTACTCTTAACTCTCAAAGTAAACTCTGAGTCATGTTTCTCACTCATGCCTGTGTCTGCCATTTCATCAGTGCTTAGGTCTAACCACCTTTGGGTGTGTGTGTGCGTGTGTGTGCGTGTGTGTGTAACTCACAGTAATGTGATGGATCTAGTGTAGTGGTTAGAGGGAAGATGCATGCTTGTTTCCGTGCTTTCTAACCTCTTGCTTACAGCTTGCTTCCATTGCCTAACCCTTGTGATGAACAAGGAAGCAGCCCAGTGCATGAACTCTAACCCCACTAGCCTCTCCTTCACCAAAACCTCTGCCAGGCCTCCTCATGGGTACACATAGTAGCTGGAAGCCTTGTGGCTTCAGGCTAACTTGGTGGGGGTCTCAGAACTGCAGTGGTCCCCAGAGGTTGCTCATAGTGAACCACTGCACCGCTGCCTTGTGGGAAGTCTATTGAGACAAAGCACAGCCTGAGAGAAAAGCAACATGTTTGGCAGCACACATTAGGCAGTTCTTAGATAATACTGAGTTTCTGGCAGTCATGATGGGTGAATGGTTGTTCTGGGTCTAAGCCCTTGCCACCGGCAGCCGCCTGTCATGGCAAAGACAGTGCTACTGAGGACTGTGCACCCCCTGTGGCACCCTTAAACACTTCATTGCGTAGGTCTCCATCTCTCCCCTTGGTGTTACAGCACTAACGAAGAGGGATGTCATTATTGGGACTCGATGGATGACCAGCATGCAAGCTTAGGTCCTAGCCAGTAAGAGATGCCAGACTGGGGTGTTTTTGAACCTCAAGTCTTCCCTGAGAGATGGAGTCATTAGAAGGCAGTGGCACACAACATGACCCAGTTACATTCAGAACCAGGCTTGGATTCTGGTGAATGAGGGATGTGGATGGTATTAATGGATACAATGGGGCTGGTAGCCCAGACAGTACAATTTGGGCATTTGACCAGAAGGTTGTGGGCTCAGATCCCTGACTGCACCTGGGCAATTTGGGCAGTGAAACTGATTTTCAATCCCCATCACTGAAAATACTAATAATTACAATTTTTTTAACAAAAATCCGACAAGGTCCAACTGAGGAAAGCATTTAACCGCTAATCTCTCCAGAGGAGACACCAAGCTGCTGATGGTAAAGAGAGCAGAGCATAATAACCGTTTCACTAAATAATGATCAAAAATGTATGCTATGTTCCGCACATAGGTCTGATGGGGTAGTCAGCAGACTTGTCATCATATGGTTGTCAACAGCTTTCCCATTGAGCGCACAACAGATACTTTATGATCCACGTCTCATCCAGTAGCCTGTGCACATGGTATTTCATATTCTAAAGACACTGCTTTATATCTTACTTTGCAAAAAAGAGATTAACTATCAGAATAGTTGAACAAATGCTGGACAAAACCTAGTTTGAGAGAGAGAGGATCCATCCTGATGTTAACAGAACACAATTTCTTGGAAAATCTAAAGGACCAATTGAGCTGCCTTTTCCTGCAGCTTTCCTCCGGATAGATTTCTAAATCCTTTACATCATCCCTCTGACACAAAATATATTTGAATCTGGCAGACAGCTTCAACATTTGATACAGAGCTGTGCACATACGGTTTCCAAATTCTGCTGCTGTCGCAGTGGAACTGGTCCGTGTGTCAGGTTGACCCCAGACAGTTCATTGATGAAACCCTTTGAGAGGTGGAGGTATGTTTCCCTGAAAGGAGGTGGGTTTCTTTGTATTATGAATTTCATTCCAACACATTCCTTATATCAGCCTTTGAAATCACCAGTTAAAGAAAGACTGCCTTTTCTCATTTACATAACAGATCAAATTCAGTCTTGCCTGTCAATGGCTGACAGAGACTCGAATATCTCAATTTGCGACATCCAAACTTGATTACTGTAATATTCTCTTTTCAGGTCTGCCACTTGCTAGCACTAAAAGTCTTCAGATGGTTCGAAATGGCGCAGCCAGAATCCTAACTAAAACTAATATAGAGATATGACACCAATTCTCGCCTCCCTTCATTTGCTTCATAGCAGCATTCGATCAGACTTCAAGGTGCTTCTGCTAACTTATATTGTCCTAAACTGGCTTGCCCCATCCTACCAGTGTGATCTCCCTAAACCGTGCACTCAATCTTGAGCTCAAAATAAAGGGCTCCTCTGTGTCTTAAGTTAAAAAGTCAGCTGATGGCAGGGCCTTTACCTTTCAAGCCCCATTCTTCTGGGGTAACCTGCATACCTGCCTGCCTCCCTCAATCAGTTATTTATTCTAAGAGGAGATGGAACTTTCAAACTATGGGACTTCAATCCGATATCTTTATTTGCCACACTTGGATATTATGATTCCTTTAGAAAACAGAGGCCCACCAGTAGAAGTAGAGATGTGGAATCAGAATCCATAGCAAGTAGAAGACTGTTCACCACTCCGATCAGAACAGTTCATGTGGCGCTAGAATCCCTGGAAGCCAGTTGAAATAGTCCATGTAGATAGTTTTCTTCTATGTGGGTCAAAAGTTTTCAATAAACAACTCTCTAGTACTTTAGAAAAGGAGAGAAGATAAGCAACTGGTCAATAGTTATTAAAAGAACCTGGATCAAGGTGCGGTTTCTTAAGAAGAGGTTTGACCACAGCTGTGAACAATGCTGGTGGTAAGTGATAAATTAACCATATCCAGCACTTTGGGTCTCAGAAAAGGTCAGAGGTCCTTAAAAAGTTTTGCTGATAAAGGGTTGATAAGGCAAGTAGTTGGTTTAGAAGCTGACACAAACTCAGTAAAAGTATCAAGAGAGAAGTCCTAAAAGCTGTACTAATGGACTCAGTGACCCATTGTCAATATGAATTAGTTAAGACTGGACCTACAAGAATAGCTAGAAGTGAAGAATTGATCATAAGAAAAAAGATTCAAATTAATGTACACAAAACAGAGACAGATGAGTGTCACATCATGGATGAACCTTTAGTTTTTCAGCTAAACTTTCCACTCTTGTTACCAGGGACTGTCTGGACCTGTAATAATAATAAATAATGATTCCCTTATCCGTCCCATAAGGGGAAATTTGGATTTCTCTGCATTTTTGACCCAGCCTATTGTATAGGAGCAGTGAGGTTCCACCATATGACGCTCAGGGAGCAGTTAGGGGTTACGTGTCTTGCTCAAGGACACCTCGACATGCTTTCTGCAGGACCAGGGATCGATCCTGCAACCTTCTGATTCCCAGATGACCGACCGCTCTACCCACTGAGCTATGCCGCCCCCATGTACAAAATCACATTTACAATAAATAAGTTTAAAACAAACAGACAAATAAATAAATGAATAAGTAATAGATGTGGTCTGTATCCAAAATAACTGCAGAGCCCAAATTTCACAGGACACAATGATGCAAAGAAACTGCACAATTCCCACCAGAAAAAAGAGCTAAATAAATTCAACTTATAGAAGGATTATAAAGAATTCAGGAACTTTAAATATTGAAGTCTTCACCTGCTGCTGGCAGATTAATAAATGGTTCTGAAATTGGCCCTGGATGTTGGTTGACCCAAACAGAAAAGAGCATGAGCCCCTGTTTGACTGCCGGTGAAACTGGGTCAGTGTGAAACAGGTGGACTGGAACTATTATTTCATTCCATAGCTTAGATAGCTGTTAATGAGTTTCCCCTCTCTCTCTCTCTCTCTCTCTCTCTCTCTCTCTCTCTCTC
>OMLC01055207.1:0-23309 GCA_900302585.1 Regalecus glesne
TTCAGTTGTCAACATCTTAAGTAGCAGCCAAAGAGCTGTATGTACAGCTTATCCACTCTGGTGGGATTGATTCACCTTCACACACACACACACACACACACACACACAAACACACACACACACACACACACACACAGACACACACACACACACACGCGTGTGTGTGTGTGTGTGTGTGTATATGTGTGTGTGTGTGTGCGTGTGTGTGTGTGTGTGTGTATGTTATATGTCACCTATATGGGTGAATAACTTTTCTCTATCAAGGCCGTATCCAGATCTGATTCATCTCTCCTGTAGTCAGACCAGTGGTCACACCAGTGTCACAATCTGTTGACCAGGCCTTGGAACAACAACACCAGCCTCGCCGTAGTAAACCAGTCTCCTGTGTCTGTTTTTATGATTTGAACAAAGCAATCCTGGACTCAGGATTTGTTTAAAAAAATTGGGGGGGTAAAAATTACCATAAATTCCAAATCAGGGAATACAAAGACTACAGGGAAGGTTTTGATGGATGTGGCTGTCAAAGCGATCCTTTCCCCCAACACTTCAAGAAGAGATTTATGGGTACAATGTGGTCTCCTACAGAGAGTTTTCATCCTAGCCCGTTGAATGCCTGGCTCACTGAGACAACATTGGAAGGAGTATAATCCCCCCCCCAGATCTCAATACAACACTGTCAAATAGGTCTTGGGGGGGGGGTCAAAATTCTCCCTGTAATAAAGCTGACTGTGTGGACATTCAGTCCAACAAACTTTTAGGTCCTGCTTAGGGGGCGTGGTGCCTTAACAGTGGAGTGTGTGCCTCCAAGTCAGGCGTCCTGGGTTCGATCCCACCACGGGGTGTCCGAAAAAGGCATCCGGCCTTAAATCGCCAATGCTCAATTAAATGTGAGGGAATCATTGTGCAGCACTTCGAGTGGTTTGCTAGACTAGGAAAGCACCATATAAAAATGAGTCTCTTTTCCTCAGCTTGCTATTTTAGCCCCACTTCTGCTTAGTCTTTGCTGCGTTGCCATTTACCATGATACCCGAGGGGCTCACAGATGACATCTGATTTTTTTCCCCCCACTGATCATGTCAAGTGACTGGCAGAAGAGTCCTTGTGACACAAGTGTCACCTCAACCTTTGAAATCAGAAGCACCCCTCCCCGGGGCTCTTTTCTAACAAGCAGTGCTGGCTGGGTGCTGGCGAGCTCAGCTGTGACCAGTCACATCCACTCACCGTGTGGGAAGAGAGAGGAAACAGCCGCACGACGCAAGAGTGTGTGCTTTAGGTGGTTTCAGATGGCAGTGCAGCAAATTCAGCAGCTACGGCGATTTACGATAATGTTGGGGGGGGTATCACCCTTTACATCAACCTAGTGATAATCATGATTCAACATCAGCTCTTTTCATCCGTTTCTCTAACCTTCCAGGTCAGACTTGAGGATTGTTTTATTTTATTTTTCTCTTTTTTTTTGTACAGTCCCTTCCTGGTCTTCCTCTTCTCCATTTGCTCCATATTCAGCATCTTTCTCCCAGTATACCAGCATCTCTCCTCCACACATGTCCAAACCAGCTCAGTCTGGTCTCTCTGGCTTTGTCTCCAAACCGACCAACCTGAGCTGTCCCTTTAATATACTCATTCCTAATCATGTCCGTCTTCATCACACCCAATGTAAATCTCAGCATCTTCATCTCTGCCCCCTCCAGCTCCACCCCCTGTCTTTTTGTCGGTGCTGCTGTCTCCACAGCGTACAACATAGCTGGTCTCACCACCATCTTGTGGTCCATCTCGTAAACTTCTGCTTCTTACATTCAGTGACAAATCACCTCTGACATCCTTCTCCACCCATTCCACCCTGCCGACACTCTCTTCTGCCCCTTTCTTCTGCACTCCCCGTTACTGCGCACCATTGATGGAAGAGTATCTAAACTCATCCACCTTCCTCATCTCTACTCCTTACACTCTCACCATCCTGCTGTCTTCCCTCTCATTCAATTCATTGTAGAGTAAGGGTAGAGTTTTGAATTAGTTATGGGAGTTTTGATTCATATTGCCAAACATAGCTAGAAATACTCCCATCCCCCCAAATGTGTGTCCAAATGTTATGTTGATAAGTATGATAATATGAAGTACCAAAGTCAATCTCCTGCCCATATACGTTCTTTGGGCTATTAGATTACATAGGACTGCCTTCTATGTCATGTCTTTACAATAGATAGTACTGTGCTGCACGGAGAGACTTCTTTTGTGTCTTGGGTACTCGTGTAGAAATGTTAACATCATCAGTTATCCGCTCAGCAGCAGAGTCTCGGCATGGTAAATTTAGTATGTTACCCCCAGCTAGGGGCAGCATAGCTCAGGAGATAGAACAGTCATGTTGTAACTGGAAGATTGGTGGTGGGATCGCTGGCCCCTGGAGAAAGAGTGTTGAAGTGTCCTTGAGCTAAACACGGAACCCCTTAACTGCTCAAGCTCTGAGATGGTATGGTGACTTATACAGGGTGTCTACCTGCCTTTCACTCACTGAGCGCTGGGATGAGCTCCAGAATGACTCTGTAACCTGACTTCAGATAAGCAGTTGACAATGGTTGGATGGATGGATGGATGGCTGGATGGCTGGCTGGATGGATGTTGCTTCCGGCCTTCTTGTGGAAGGACACAAACAGAAAGATAATTACACTGTAGAATGAATATTCTGTGAAATTCACGATCAAAGAAACATCACAGAACTTGTTAATTATTATTATGATGGTCATATTGTTTTTAGTGTTTTTGCTCTTGGTGCCGCTGCTTTGATGCTACTCTTTATAGGCTTTCACTGATGTAGTTGAATCAGTTATATCACACAGGGAGAAATTCTTCCTCTTTGTATTCAGTTTCTTTTAACCAAGGCCGACTTGATCTTTTGCGTTACTAAATAATACATAAACCCAGTGGATTCGCAGTTTATCAAGGCCATGTGTGTATATTGACTACTAGCTGCATTTTGTTATTGTCTTCTGCCATCTACTGGAGTTTGCTTATCAACGCGCCTAAGCCGCTGATTTGACTTTTTCCACGTTCAATATCCAAAGAAACCTGAAAACATTGAATAAAAAACAAACAACACGCTTAGTTTCATGTAGTCACTCGTATGTGAAGAGAAGTCACAGGAAGAATTTATTCAGATTGCATGTCACCGAATTATTTTTTGCGTGGGTGTACGTCAGAGTGCGGGAGTACATACGCATTTACGGTAACAATAAAACCGCTCTTTCCAAGATGGCGGCGTCCATCATAAAAACATGTCATGTTGCTTGTTGTGCAAATAGAACTCCAAATGTTGTTTCTTGGAGTCATAGCGGTATTATTGCTTATGGGACTTGTGCTTCGGTGGCCCTCTACGACCCGCAGGTAGTAGAAAGTCACAAACCTTTTTTGAAAGATGGGTAACATTTGTTAGTTGTTGCACCTCACCTGTCATATCTTGCTGCCTGTTTTGAGATTGTAAGTGAAACACGTCTTTAATTTTCTTTGTTGGTCAGAAAATCAGTTCGTTAACATGTCAGTTAATGATGTAATTGTAGGAGAGAAGTGTCGTTGCGGTTCTGAATGGCCACACAGACCGAGTAAATGCTGTCCAGTGGGTTCACAAGGATGACTGTGGTAAGATCTAAATTGAAATGTGGCACAGCTGGCAATGAACAATTACTGTTTTACTGTCGGAATAAGTAATATTGTATTAACTTAATATCCTAAAGTTGGGTTTGTGCCTTGAGCACACAAAATGTGGAGCGTTTTTTCCAATGCACGTGACAGAGTACAAGATAGTTGTACTGAACTCTATTTTACTAAGATTGGATCCGTAGTTTCAGATTAACTTGCCAAAATGACCCAGTGTTATTGTGATTTTTGAAAGTTTGATGTGTTATATACCATTAATGAGAAAATTAGATTTTAAGAGCTGTTTTGCCTGAATACTACAACAGGTCCAGAAAGTCACCTGGTGTCAGGAGGCTCAGACAATCGACTGATAGTCTGGAATACTCATCATGGGAAGGTATCCCACCCATCTTGTCAAATAAGGACTCTGCCTTGTAACATTTGGTTTTCAATTACATAACTTGACATTGGTGATTATTGCAGCACTTGACACTACGGTTCTTATGTCTGCCCTGCCATCCTCAGTTCAGTCAGCTTGTGGAGTGTAAGGGGCACACTAGTTCAGTGTGTGCTGTGGATGCCATCTACCTGAAGGACTCAAAGATCCTGGTGTCCTCGTCTGCATCAGACTTCACTGTCAGACTGTGGCTCATCGATGGAGCTGAAGGTAAAACATACAGGTTCAACAGCAAAGTGAGCATGCAAACAATTTGAATAAAGATTCAAATTTCTCTTTGGGGTAGTTCATATTTTCCTTTAAAGGTTTTGGGTATATCAATAATTTATATGTCTTGATTATGGCTACTATTTTTTATAATTAATTAATCTGTCAATTATTGATTTGATTAATTTATGGCTCAAGTAAAACCTTTTTATGAAAAAAATTATTCCAAATTGACAATTTTAACACAAATAGTAGACCTAAATGTATGCCATATTATGTTTGCATAATACATATTTGTTTTTCTTCATAAAGTGTGCAAAAATCTGTAAGTTTTCATTGCTTGAATGGGCCTGAGCTGTTAAAATAGAAATAGATTTAAAAAAAACTAAAAACATAAAATGCAAACTAAGTGTAAATGGGCTTTGCTACATCAAATAGCCTTAACATCGAACACTGAAGTAAGACATTACATTAAAGGCATTTAGCAGACGCTCTTATCCAGAGCGACGTACATCAAGTGCATGGATTCAGAGTGCCAGAGGTACTGAAGCAACACTAGAGCTAGGTAAAGATCATAATACCAGAAGCAAACCACATGTGGTCCCATAGATCTCCAAGGTTAAGCTGTTGAGTATAAAACTAAATCAGTGCTGGCAAGTACCTTAGGAATGAAGTTACAATTGCCAACCCAAATCAAGACTTTCTCACATTCTCTCTCTCTCTCTCTCGTACACTGTATCTACAGAAACTCATCATTGTTACACAAAAATGATTGTTGTGCTATTGGTTAACCCTTTACACCCTGGAATTAACTTGTGTTATTGGTGAATACATGTAAGTTGATTAAAAACCTCATCATCCAAATCACCACTTGAGTTGCCCAAGCAGAGGGTTTGTCACATCACATTTATTGCTTGATAGACTATTTTATCCAAAAGGGACATGCTAAAAGAGAGTCAGCAGTTGGCAGATAAATTCAGATGTAACTGACTGGCATCATATAGCACTGCATAAAAATCATACCATTGCCAAAAGTGCATTTCAAGTGGAATACATTTTATATGGGTGCACCTTAGAGCATTGAGGACCTTTTAAATAGAGGAATTAAAGTATAAACTTTTCATTTGGCGTTTGGAAAGGGGCAATAGGAATAAGGTTCAAGTAAATACACGCTCTATGATAACAGCAGCCTGTGCAGATTCAAATTCACAGCAAAGTGTCGTCGGAGACCACTTTAAGGATTAAGGCAGGCCTTGAAGAGGAAGGCTTTTAAGATCTTTTTTTGAAGGAAGTGAGTCAGTAGCTTTGATGGATATTGGGAGTTCATTCCACAGTGGTAGGGCAGGATGAGGTAAAAGTCTAGACTTTAGTAGAGGGGACAGATCGTATCTTACCAGAGTTAGAAAGGACACGTTGAGCAAAATCATTTATGTTGAAATGAAATTCCGGATAAGTTGATGAATGTCCTTCACCTGTCGAGAACACCAGCATTAAGAACAAAGTTGAAATCTAATGCATCTTCAGACTATAGCATAGCCTCGGGGCCCAGACCATTCCTATGAGTCGATCACATCAACCCGTCATGAGAAGCAGTCTAGTTCCCCTAGCTAATGGGATCAGAGACAGATTATGAAGTCATATTTGGGGGGATGATATCCAGGAGAACAGTTGGCAACAGCTTGCAGCGTTGCACATTGCGCCTGCCTCATTGTTTTACGATATGGCTTCCTCATCACAACACTGCCATTAACCACTGTCACCATTGTTGACAGATTTGCTGTGTTGGCTTTCAACTACATTACTCCCTTACATCAGCCTTAAAAGATGTGATTGGACGAGTGAGAGGAAGCGAGACTTCCCTCTGGAAAGACAAAGTAACAATTTGATCACGTCAGAGGATGGTCTGGCTTGTGAGGCTACATAGCAGGTTTTTGAATTGAGGGTCGAAGGACAGAGTGTGTAGTCAATATTTGTTTCCTGTATCGACCTGATTTTTTTTAAAAACTGTGTGACAGTAAAACCCTTTGAGACTGTAACTGACATTTGGTTATCCAAAACAAACTCGATTAAATGAAAATTAGCTCTAGTCGGTCAATACCTGCATTTGCACAGAAGTCAAAAGGATATCCCACAGTTTTGGTAGTATCTTATTTATCCATAATGGATTATCAGGATACTCATGAAAGTGGCATAAGTTTATGAATGTGTGTATGGGTGTATGTCTTTGTGTACCTGCATGAAATAGGCAGAATTTCAGGATGAAAACGGCATTTATGTTTTTTTTATGCCTGTGGACAGACTTTGAGAGCCGAGTGCATTTATTTTCCACACACGAAGAGAAAATGATAAAAAAGAAAATGTTTCCCACAGGTTTTTACAAGACCTATCAGTAAATGCGACCCTGTTTATTCAAAGAGCAGTTAATGAAGTCACTGTTGAAGGAGTGGATTGAGTAATGCTGGTCAATGAAGTCTAGAAAGAACCAGATTTGCACATATCTTTATCTTTTTAATGCTACTTGGGTCACATTGTAATTCTTTGTGCATGTGTGTATGTGTTCCTCAGCCGAATGTCTTCATACCTTATCGTACGGTAGTGGTTTCATGATGGATGTCTCACTGGTGCTGTTGCCAGGCAGCAGAGGTAAGCCTAAGCTGTTACGTGACAGCGACATGCTTTCAGTTGCATGCCTCTACTACACACATGCACACACGCACACACCTTTTCATCTTTTCATGCCATCCATCTCGATTTTCACTACTTCTTAGGTGCCTGTAACTTGGTGGAATATTCAAAATATAATCTATGTTTGAGGTGCCTTTTTGCCTTTTTCTTGTATGTCCCCATTAGTTAAGGCTCTGCTTCACCTATTCTTTTCCACCACTCTGCCCATCCCAGTAGGCTAAAAATGACCAAATTCTAGCATGCTTAAACCCATAAACTAAGGAGATGATAGAATTTGCAGCCTGTTCATGTGAGTGTTCCTACATCAAGGGGTCCAACATAGCAGCAACCTCCAAGGAGGGAAAATGAAGCCACACGAGTGCCAAAAACTACAGTGTACCCAAATGGCCACTTGAGGCAGGTTCCAAAAGGCTAGTCAATCCCCATAGATTGAGAGGTCCATTATTTTGTGTCATGCTTAGTCTCCATGCTGTGGGGTTGGACACAGATTTAGATGGAGCATGAGAGATTTAAGGTAGATACCCCTCTTGAGAGGTCTGTTTCATGTGTCACGACTAGTCCCCATATTGGGGGAGTAGATTTGGATTTATATGGAATGTAGGGGATTAAGGCCAGATGCCCTTCCTTGATGCCCCATGGTGGATTTGAACCCACAACATCTGGCTCTTCACTTCTCAACCACTGAAATACTGCAGCCAAATGCCAAACTGTACAGCAGAAATAATCATGTTTACAGCATAGGACAAAAACAGTTTTGATCTCTATAGCTAATAACCCCATTCATGACAACCGCACGGGGGTGAGTTATTACATAACTTACTCTTTAAATTATATCAAGGCACAATTAAGGGTGTGGTAGCTTTGAGTGACAGGTGGGTCAGGACCTGGTGTATCCGTGTCATTATACATTTAAGTAGTCGAGCTTGTTTTGGGGTGTTGTCCGGTTGATAATGTATCATGTCAAACATTATTTCCAGTGACTCTCATGGGAAGCAGTCGTTTGTTGTCTTAATGTAATACATTTGAAATAAAATGCAGTTAACCAGGAAATACCACAGTAAGACTCGTGAAACTTGTATCATTTCCCACGATGAAGCCAGTAGGGTTAGGTTGCTAGCGTGGATGTAAGAGAGCATGGTGTCCTTGGTTTCTCAGTCAGTTCCACCTTTAACTCCTCCACAACTCCACCCTCTCCTCCCAATACGGTCACGCTTGCTTCAAAAGACCAAGAGGGTTGTGGAAAAATGCCAAACCCAAGGCTTCAAGACAGCAGTGCAATGGGTGATGTCACAGTAGCTAAATCCATTGACCTATTGCTTGTTGCAGTTCCCATCCTGGCCTGTGGGGGTAACGATTTCAAGGTCCATCTGTATGTGCAGTCAAATGGACAGGTAAGGTCTGACACGGTATTCTGCTATTCTATTCTTGAAGTTCATTCACATGAAGTTCATTCAGTCTTGTTTCATTGATTTGACTTTTGTTTGATGGAAAAAAAAACTGCTTTGCTTTTCACCAGCTCAAGAAAGCCCTGTCGCTACAAGGACATGAAGACTGGGTTCGTGGGTTGGAGTGGGCATCCATAGGTACGTATTACTGCTTGGTGAAATGGTAGTTCCAGGGCTATCCCCGATTTAATTTTCACAAGCCAGCATGTTTCAGTTGCCTTGCATAAGATCTAAATATCCAACACACACCCTCCGTGCAGGCGTCTTATTGGACAAGACACCTCACCAGAATCCCTACCACCTCTTAGGGTGTTGTCTGGAGCTTACCCCTTCACACTTGATCATTCTTATTTGGGAGTAGGGCAAGAGAGGAGACAATTATGTCCTTCAGGGCTCAATAGAGAATCACAAAAATATCAAAACTCTGACAGCCATGTCTAAAAAGTCCTTTGAAGATCAGTTTCACCTGATGTGACATTCATTGTATCAGACCAGTGCAGGAGATTGTGTGGATGAATTCAAGCTCTATTAATTGTGTAACCCTTTTCAAAGGCACTTCATCACTTGACCCCTCTGGCTGTGTAAAAGCTATTTCATCTCCTTAACTATCCCTCTCCACCAGCATCCCATTCCCACTCACAGATGATGACCTACTCAATGCTGCCGTTACCAGCCAAACAAGACAGAATATCCCACATCCCCCTAAGAATGCCAAATATAGCCCTCTCCTCTCTGATGGATGTTGTGGAAATCATTCTCCTGTTCGTATGAACGGGTGACGTTAACATCAGTGTATATGTGGAGTTAAAACAGTCTGAATTTCCATTATGTAGCACAGCACTTGTTTACACATTGGGATTCAGAACATTGCGACTAATTTAATTTTGTTTCTGTTTTCATTTAGTTGGAGAGGGCGTTCTTTTCCCATTACCCAGTGTTAGTTTTTGAATTCCTCGCTACATGATGATAATCAGCTTATTGCCTTTCTTTCAACCTTCAACCAAAGCTTTGATTGAAAAAACACACACCCTACTTTCCTCTATGATTGCTAACCTCTCACTCAATGTGATTGCACACTTGAAGATGGAGACAGTTGGCCTATGGCACATCAAATCCAGTCATCAACTAAAGATGGCATCACTTGTGAGATTTGTTTCTCATCCTGGATATTTCGTTGAATTTGATCTGACACCGTGCTCGAACACCCTCTGCGTTCGGTGGCAATTTATTTTAGCACTCACTTTTCAACGTAGAAAATCCCTTAGCATAAGAGAGACAGCTGAAATAAAGTCAAATGATGATGGAGTAAACGCGTCCATCCATTCATCTATCCATCCATTAGCTACTGCTTATCTGAAATCCGATTGCGGAGTCGTGCTGGAGACTATCAGAGCACTTGGTGGGGGAAAGTGGAAGGAACACACTGGACAATTCATCATTCCATTGCAGGGCTCGAGCAAATCAGGTTTCAGTGACTTGCTCAAGGACACATTGACATACTTTATGAAGAAACCAGGGATCAAACCACCAATATTTTTAACATTGACATACATTAATCAGAAGACCCTACATGAAGGGTTTTAAGGATCTTCCAGATGGTCATTTATCTTAACAATGGGAACATTTACATATATACAACTCACAAAAGTGCATACATCACCACCATCAATAATAGGGATGGGGGGAGGAACAGAATCCACTGCACCCACCTTTCCTGGTTTTCAATGCCTTGGAAAAAAATAACAGGAATAATAATTTCCCCCCTTATCAGTCCCACAAGGGGATTTTTTTTTCTGCATTTAACCCATCCTGTTGTATAGGAGCAGTGAGCTGCCACCATATGGCGCTCGGGGAGCAGTTAGGGATTCAGTGTCTTGCTCAAGGACACCTCGACATGCTTTCTGCAGGACTGGGGATCGAACCTGTAACCTTCTGATCACCAGACAACCATTCTAGCCACTGAGCTATGCTGCCCCTGGCACTCTCATATTGAATAGAGTAGTTTTTTAAAAGAAAGCAAAACAAATTTCAGCATGAATATAAACATTTGTCTAATATTCTATTTTTTATGTAGTTAGATGAATTAATTGAGAAGGTGTCTTCCTCCCCATGACGGGACATACTTGAGTTGACTTAATCAATCAGAATGTTGTCTGATAGCTGAAATGGTTGATTGCCAAACACCTGATTATTAACTAGAATACAGGTAAAGGAAAACGGCATGCAAAGGAATAGAAATGAGAAGCAGCTGTAAGGTCATTGTGCACTTTCCAGAAAATGCCTTTCCTTTGAGAAATCTCATTGGGTGTCCTTTCTGTTTTTTCTGTTCAGGTGGGGAACTGTTATTAGCCAGCTGTTCACAGGACTGTCTCATCCGGGTGTGGAGGCTGCGGGCCAAGTCTGAGATGGACTCCTGCACGGAGGATGATCACACGATCATCAAAATGAAAGAGGACGTCTTTGAAGTGAAGGAGGGAGGTGAGCCGGCCTGTCGGGTTCAATTATGAAATGGTATTAATGAACCAAACTAAGCCTTTTTTTTTCTTTTCAATGGAACACAGAGGTCAACACCTCTTCAGGAACATGAGCATATTTTTTGCAATATATATATATTTTTTGCATGCAAGTCATGCTTGTCTCATTGAATCAATAAGATTCCCAAGACAGGATGTGATGGGCGTGGGTAATGTAATGTAGATTGTGATGATATTGTATTGCAATGTCACCCATCCATCTATTGTCAACTGCATATCCGAAGTTGGTTCATGGAGTCATGCTGGAGCCTATCCCAGCACTCATTGGGCAAAAGGCGAGGAAACACCCTGGACAGGTCACCATTCCATCACAGGGCTTGATCCATTTGTAGTTCGTGTCTTGCTGAAGGACACATCAACACACTTTCTGCAAGGGACCGAACCACCAATCTTTCGATCAGACTAGATGACCACCCGAGCTATGCTGCCCTGGAATATGAAATATAAACAGGCAATTGTACATATGTGTGTTGGGATGTAACAAGCGAAAAATCTGAATCCCATTTTATCAAAAAAATGGAAGTTTTAGATGAAAGAAGATTTATTTCTATCCTTTAACAATCCGAGAGTACAGAACGTGCAGACCGATATGTTTTTGTTGCGTAATACTTATGATTTCTTCAGGATTTTTTTTGAGAGGGAGTTGTTCCTGATCTGATGCAAGGATCCAAGGACAGGATGTTATGTTAGTGTAAAGTCCACCGGGGCTCATTTTAAATTTGTGATAATGGACTATACCAATTAAACTGACCTGACTTCTGAAGAGAAATAGTGTAAAAATACATTGTTACATGAATTTAATGAAATGTCATGTATGTTAAATAGGAACATATTTCAAACACTATGGAGGTAAAGAGAAAGCAAAGTGTTATTGGTGTGTGGAAAGTTGATATGAATATTATCCCTCCAAAATGATAAAATTGTAGCCGTTTTACAGCTTAACTGGCATAATGAATTCAGAACCATTACAACTTTAACCTTTATGACATTTTGGCCAATAGCAAATCCAAGTTGGCTAGTTTAGCCAGGTTCCCTGACTCGGCAGGTGCATTCTGCAGCGCTCTGCCAAAAAACCAGCAAAAGGAGCAAGCAAATAGAATAAAACCCAGATCATATGCACAGGCCACGTAATTCAGCAGGTTTGCCTCTTATTTACAGCAGCAACATGACAGAATGTTCGTAACTTATCCTCATATCCATTATATTGTATTAAAGTTGCATCCCTGTTCTTATTCCCGCAGACGTGCTTTCAGAGTTTGCTGTGTCTCTCGAGACAGTCCTGGCAGGCCATGAGAACTGGGTCTACGCAGTGCACTGGCAACTGCCTCGCTACAATGGTAACCTGATTCAAAGTCTGCAGGGAAGGGGGAAAGATTTGTCTTGGCGATGAGGTAGATCAGAAATGGGATGAAGCGGGGGTTTATGACCAAATAAGAAGAACCTATTACAGCAGGACAAACATCATATTCTTACTTGCATATTTATTTTTGGCAAGATGGTAAGAGATTGAAAAAAGGGGTATTTTAGGGTGGTCAAGACTCTCGGTTTAAAACATCTCCTCTTACCATGTTGTGGGAAAAGATAGCGGTGAGACTAAGACTTGTGTCTACCGCCAGTTGGGCACATATCTATTCAGGACGATGGGTCGAGTCCCCGAGGGGGACGGTGAAGGAGAGAACATCCATCGTGATGTGGCTTATTCCAGAATCCTTCAGATGAGTAATTGATGTCCTGGAGTTAGGCACCTGCTGCACCTCCACACACAGCCCTTACCCAACACCAAGAGAGACTGCAACAGACTGTCTGTTTTCTCTGTTCTCCACCAGCCGAAGAAACTGCCCCTGTGTAAGGGGCTAGTTTACAGAGGCTTAACCTTTGATCGCTAGTTGGTCACTACTACAGATCCTTATTTGCTTTCATTTTTCTACTTCTTTTCCTCACCTGCCCTCCTTCCATGCATCACTTCCTTTTACTCTCTTTGGCTCTTGTTTTCACCTTTTGTCACCCCTCATTTACCTACTTAAGCTCATTTGACCAATTCTTATTTAAAACCTTTACTCAATCTAGGCTGGCATTTCTGTTAAGAGGATTTTTTCCACGTTGGTTTAATTCTGCGCCGCAGAATTTTTGTGTTTTGGCAGCGAGAATAATTCTCCTCTTTCAACAAGCAAAATCTACACTAATGGTCATCTGTGATGGTCCTTGATGTTGATCGCCATCTTTACTTTAAAGCGACGGTCACACATGCGTGAATGCAGCTGAGTAACCATTGTCTGCACTGAGGTAGTGCAGGATGGGACTTCACTTTAGGGTCAACTACACACACTTCTTTGCCATTGGTTGAGGCTGCAGATTCACGGGTCAAAGTTCACCAAAGTATAACTCCGCGGGAACTGAAGTTGTGAATTTCCTCAGACACAAGAACTGAATGTTTTATTGATCCGCTTGCTTGCACAGAATGGACGTGAGGGGGAGGCGAATATTCACAAACGCTATTTTTGCGCATGTGTCACCTTACTCATTCTTCCCCTGAACACAGAGTTGTTTTTTTCCTCTGGAGCTTCAGAAACTTTTCTTGGTTGCTTCTTAGGTTGTTGTTGTTGTCCCCCCCCCCCCCACCACCACCATAGCTTCCTAGCCTGGATGTTTTCTGACAGAAAGGCCTGAGGGCAAGCCAATCAGAGCCATGCAAAGACTTTCATTAGACAGAAGTTCATCTTTAGCAAAGGAATCCTTGCTGACTGACTTGACACTTCTGGTGCACCTGCACAGGAACGCTGTGTGTAAAATAGGCTACATTCATATTCTTACATCGTCCGTCTATTCCATTTAGAAGAGGCTTTATCTATATCATCATTGTTAATACGATGAAATGTGTTCTCTACATTTAATTCATCCTATTCTTTAGGAGTAGTGAGCACCCACAGTGCCCGGGGAGCAGTTAGAGGTTGTAGTGTCTTCCTCAAGGACACTCCGGCACACTCTCTGAAGGGGGCCGGGGATCGAACCACCGGTCTTCCGATTACTAGATGACCGCCCTGCCTCCTGAGTTATGCTGACCCAATTCGGGAGGAGAACTCGGATGTTTAACCTTCCAGACACAAAACATAACAGTGATCAGTTCAATAATCTGACTTAATCAGATTTAATCATCCTTCTGGGATTAGTGACAAGTATCTAATCCAACGAAGACAAAGACTCATAATCCACACTAGTAGCTTCACTAATTAATGGGGTGAGGTTTAAACCACCAAATAAGTGTCTGCCTTTGAAGGAGGAACTATTAACCATTAAGGAACCAGTTGCTATTGAAATAACCCGAGATAAGAATTCCATTATCCCTCATAAGAGAATATAGAGTTGACTAAACACACTTTGTAAAGTCAGTCAGAGCAGAGGGAGATCTGTAAACGTTGCCAATAGTTAAATGTTGTTTTTTTTTTAAATCATGAGGAATAATGTTAATGGGAGAACATTCAAAGTTAACTAGCCGTACATCAGGAACGACAAACTCAGAAATAAGTATTGCGCAATAGTAGAATGCACACTTCAGGAACTGACGAGCCAGACTAATCATGACACGTAAAAGCTGACCTCTCACCCCCCCTCCTCCTCCTCTAGTAGCCTCATCAGCTCCATCCAGAACAAAGTTGTCAAGTTCAATATGAACATCCTTCATCTCTGGGGGACCCGGAGTAGAGCTGCTGCTCCTTTATGCAGACATGAGTCACTTGAAGTGTTTTATGCCTCTAGTAAGGACGCCATCTGGTCTCCTCCCTAGTGAGGTGTCCCGGGCACATTCAGCTGGGAGGAGGCCACGGAGTAGACCGAGGACCAGGTGGAGGGATTACATCTCCACATTGGCCTGGGAACGCCTCGGGACCCCCCAGTTAGAGCTGGTTGATGTGGGCTGTAAAAGGGGTCCCCTGCTGGAGCTGCTACTACATCCACGACCCGACTTCAAATAAGCGGTTGATGATGGATGGATGACTTTAATACGTGGGTATGTTTGAGAAATAGTAATAATGGTGGGTTTCTAAAGAGTAACCGGGCTCTAAGGAGCCCTGAGGAATACCCTATAAAGCTTCAGCTGATTCAGTTGTAGCAGAAAACGATACAAACGGGTCGGAAAACCGAGTTAGCTCCAATAAAGTAGCTTGTGTCTAACTAGCTTGCACGTTCTGTCGCCACTATTTGTGACTCTACATTAACACGCTTTTCTTGTTTCAGTTGCCCTAATTGAATTGTCCACCTTCATCGTTCAAAGTGCACATCCGTGTTCATATGGTTACGGAGCAATATCTCGGTATGTGTAATAAGGGGGCTGCGGTAGCTCAGTGGTAGACGGTGCACATTAGGAAATGACGAGCCAGGCTTCATGGGTTTGATCCCCTCGCGGTGCATCAAGAAGGGCATCCAGCCTCAATCCCCCATGCTCCATCTAGGCCTGGGTCCATGCCCACACTATGGGGGTTGATTGTGACACATAAAAACAATAATAATAATAATAACAATAATGATAATGATGATAATAATAATAAGCCTTGTCCTACTTTCTCTTTGAGCTATCATTGTGTAATGTTCTCCAGCCAACTTTATTCCTTATTTGCTGCTTAATTAGAACAGCAGTTATGCAAATATTGTTCCTTGGACACGACGTGGGTCCATCTTGAAAATCGCTTTAACAGGCGTAACCGCTCCTCGTGTTATTATTTGGCAGCTTGTACACTTCACAGAACCGCTTTGCTGACGTCAAAAAAGTTTCATTCTGATTAAATGCTTCGGGGCATGGAAATGCACATCTTATCAGATCAGTTTATTCGGTGTCCTTGTGAACCGCTGCGTCAGGAGCTCTAGTCCGAATGATTAGAATGAAGGGGTGGTATGGTCAGGTGATTGGTGGTTCAATCCCTAGTTCCTTCAGATAGTATGATGAAGTGTCCTTGAGCATGACGCTGATCCCCTAACTGTGAGGGAAAGACAACCACTGGTGGCTAGATCTGATGTATTTATATTATAAATGTTCGTTAATATGCACTGTCCCTATAATGGAGATTATTATTGTTATTATTATTATTTAAGCCAGACGGAAGAACATTGTCCATGTAACTGCAGCTACTGTGGGTGGGTACTTGCTCTTTCTCCCCAGGGGACGCCATAGCTCAGGAGTGTCAGAATCGCATCAGGTGTTCAAATGAGACATCTTGGGGGCCAAGTTGTATTTTTGCTAAAATCAATCTGACTCAACATGTGGGTATTCAGGCTACTTGCGGATTTATTTGAAATCAATGGAGAGGGACTGCAGATTCCAATCAATGAGAAATTGTGTTGTTGGCACCTGAAAATAACACATGATGTATCATCATGATGTATCAGGGGGCGGCATAGCTCAGTGGGTAGAGCGGTCGTCTGGCAATCGGAAGGTTGCAGGATCGATCCCCGGTCCTGCATACAGCATGTCGAGGTGTCCTTTAGCAAGACACTGAACCCCTAACTGCTCCCCGAGCGCAGTATGTTGGCAGCTCACTGCTCCTATTCAATAGGTTGGGTCAAAAATGCAGAGAAATCCAAATTTCCCCTTGCGGGACTGATAAGGGAATCACTATTATCATTATTCATTATTATTACATAAAGCAGAAGAGAGAACTGAAGCTCTTCAAAGTCGAAGAGAAAGCATTTTCCTTTCCTTGCAACATGTTGATAAGAATACATATCAAGTAGAAGAGAGAAATGCAACAAATAGCCCATCATGAGCACCATAGAAAGCTTGCTTCCTGTTCATCCTGTTACAGATTGTGTTTTAATGTCTGTTATTTGTTGATCAATTTTTCCTCTGTATTTAACCCATTCTGATGTATAGGGCCGTCCATGTTAGCTCATCAGCAGAGCCCACGCTTCGGTAGCCAACGCGGCAGATGTTGCGGGTTCGATGCCGACACGGGTCGTCGGGAAGGCTAAGTCCACGTCGGCCCTCAAAATGTGGGGGGACTTAATCGTGATGAGTAAAAATGGACCTCTGATTTTATAGGAGTAGTGGGGAGCTGCAGTGCCCAGGGGGTAGTCAGGGGTTCAGAGTCTTGCTCAAGGACACCTCAACATGCTTTCTGAAGGAGTCAGGGATCGACCCACTTGTCTTCTTTTCACTAGATGACCTGCTCTGATGACCTGACCTATGCCTAACAAGGCTCCTCTTACATTTCCACTTGCTGGTCGACTCTTTGACACTTTTTCCGTTTTTACCAGCCCTTCAACATGAGGGACCAGTTTCTGGGCAGCTGTGAGTTTCATGATGTCCTTTTAGAAGTCCATTTGTCAGCTGATTGTGGTATTTGGACTTGCTAACGTGCATCACAGAGAAAGCCTGCTCGCATACGTGCATAGTCTCAAATGTCCAGAGTATCTATGATGCTCTCATCTCTGTGTAATCTGGGGTCAGGTACTGATTCAAAGCTAACAGATGTGAATTCATCCTTCCACGGCGTGGTCCACCGAAGTAGGATCAGCTCCATTTGGACTTCCTCTGGCACATCTAATCCGTTGATGATGGCGGACGGAGTGTGAACGAGTGCAACGTCCTTTCCTGGTTAAGTGAAGACTGTGAATCGATCGTTAAGCTCGCATATAGGCCTGGACAGCATGTTCCTTTACGCGTCCACACTCATGATCGGCAGGCGGAGACTTTAGACAGGGGAAGCAGACTGAGTTGTCGCCGGCCTAGTCACGTCTCCCACAGAGCCAATTTCATTTTGAAAGCACAAACACCATCAAGGTACTGCGTGACGAGTTCGTCGTAGCCCCTCACGCTAGCATTCGACACATTCAAGTGTTCTGTAATGTCAATAAAAAGGCAAGGGCTGTAAGCCAGTCTGGCTCATCCGACTCCGTCACTGGCTTTCCTTTCTGCTCCATGAATTGGCCAATCTCCGTGTGTAATTTGAAAAAGGGTTTGAGCACTGCTCCTTGGCTCAACCGGCACACCTCAGCGTGGTGTGCTCTAATAAAAAAAGAGCCTGAAATTGCTGATGATTAAGTCCTTCGGCTTTGACAGAACTCAGTTTGGATAACGGCACACGTGACGGCGTCTGTTTTCAGGCTTATGGATGTATTCATACAGTGAATGTTCCAGAACATTTACTCAGGGTTACCAGCATGACAACCCCCCCTCCCCTCTATCTGAGCTCAGCCACACCGGGCTTTTCCCCCCAACCGTCGACGTTGCGCCCCCCGGTTGCCACACTGACTACACCGCTCCGGTCCACTTCTAATCTGCCCAGAGCCCCGACGAGGCTAGCCAGCCCGCCATTGGCCACGGTAGTGTCTGTCATTGCTACCAGTGCCACAAACTCCCCGGTAACAGTTGAAGATGGATCCACACTGTGGATAAACATTGCTGATGGCTTCATCAGTCATGTCGCTGCTTTCATCGGTAGCAACAAATAATGTAACGAAGGACTTCAGTTCGTATTATAGTTGTCTGTCCAAATCTCCGGCAAGTTTTCCCCAGTTCTCTCCGCCACAGCGCTCCTCGACAGACTAACGTTAGCTAAAGCCTGCCGCTTCTCAGGGCACACCAGGTCAAGTGGATTCCTTTATTTATTATTTAGGTTGGCTGCCTTTTTAGTACACAGGTCTTCACAAATTCCCTGATGAAAATGTCTTGGACGCTGCATGGATTGCACCGATGAAGCTGGCCTTAACTGCTCCATCATGTGGTTCTCGATATTTGGAAAGTACAGGCTGTTGTTTATTTGGAGATGATGGAGATGACGGCAGCTCGGTGAACTTTGCCGCTCAGAGTCGCCCTCTGTACTTGTCATATTTTTCTGCGTGGGCTTCATAGTGTCGTTTGACATTACGCTCCTTTCCTGCAGCCACTTGTTATGAGCAAATAAGGCATGCTGGTTTGCCATGTACCCCCTCCCCATGAAGAAATACTGCTCTTTCCATCCGTCTTGAAATACTCTGTGTTCCGCGTCAACCTTTCTCTTTTTTGACAGCTTTTTTTTTGCAAGGATAACACAACACAGTTGTCAGTGGCAGCACAGGAACTCTTGTTTTTTCCTACTCCCTGTTTTTGGAGATAGATTGCAGTGCTTGGGTTAGTGAATTTGACATATTTTAGAAACCTCTTGCTTTGCTTGTTACACATAGATGATAGTAACTGGATGTGAATATCTCAATAGTTTTTTTTTACCTTTGTGAATAGTTTCAGTTTTTGTTCTCCTTTCACCCAAAACGTCATTGGGGGCTGGATGAAATCTGCTGGCAGGCTGAATTTGGCCTGCAAGCAGTGCCTCTGACGTCTCGGCCACAGACTCTGTCTCACTGATGAGAGCTCTGTTTTAAGAAAATTGGTTTAAGGAAGTTGGTTACAGGTCCCTGGTAGCATTCATTTGTATGCGTTGATATGAGATGATGAGGAATGATTCCATGAAATGGAAATAGAAATTGTTTTCCAACTAATACACCTTAGTGTGAAAAGTGTTCATGACTATAGTGAGAAGACTTAGTTGATGCTCAAAAATGGGCCTCTAAAAATACCAGTCCTCTGGTGTTGGCGCTACTGCTGCCCACTGCTCCTATTCAATAGAGGAGACAAATTTCATCATAAGAATTCAATGACAAAGTGAAGTGCTCCCCCCTCGTGTACTCTACCCGATAGAGACGACCGAAGGTAGTTAGGTTTTCACAGCAACATTTTGGTTCCTCATTTACTCTTCTACTGAGGCCTCACTGTTGGTTAACTGCTTTATGTAAAACGTTTTTATGATGAAAAAAACATGGTTACATTACCGACCCCATCTCTGACACCCACAGTGGCTTGATCTTTACTATGAACTGCATCCTTAGTCCTTCTACCATGCTCATTATCCAGTGTCTTTGTCTCCCCCTAAAGGTGGCAAGTTGGAACAGCCTCTTAGTCTGCTTTCTGCATCGATGGACAAGACCATGATCCTCTGGGCTCCTGAGGAGGGGTCAGGCGTGTGGTTGGAACAGGTCAGTCTGCACATATGAGCACATATAACATATGCAGACACACATTTAGGTTTTTAATACTTTTTGAAACGGTGGCTCCATAAGAGGAGAGCAACTTGCTGGGAAGTGTCTCATTGACTACTGTTAGGGTTAGTACTCCTGCCTGTGCCCAAGGCAATGGAAAGCAGAATTGGAGTTTTTCACTGTGAGCTCCAGCTTTCCACGGCTTTTATAGGATGGGTTAAATGCACATTACAAGAATCTTCTTCTATGTCTACTACACATGAGCTCAAATCCTTACCCTAAAATAGCCCCTTGAAAGAATGAGGACTGACCAAACTAGTTCACTGTTTAAAAACTCAAAATTGCTCCTCACAATGCATACCTGAACAATAGCACACACTCACTCATTTGCGCATCCCGTATGCACACCGACTTCATATTTCATTTCTGTTAGCTTCTCTTTTAGCAGCTTTTGACGTTGTTCAGGGCTTGACACCCTCTCAGCCCCTTACCCAGTATCCAGTCTCCTGCTGTCAGTAAGCCTGCATTGGTTTCCACATCTTCTGACATTGAGGTGTCGGGACTAGTGCTGATGGACAGTGATGATTGGGCAAACAGCCCAGCGCACTTCTGCGAGCTCAGACAAGGCAGGGTTGTCCCCTCCCATCTCCCTATCCATCACTCACTCACACAGAACCCCGTCCTTTACAAGCCGTTCCCCACCCAAACCGGCAGGGGATGGGGAGGCCGGTGTCCACTGCACACCTCCTTCCTTCCCTTTTCTGCCCTTTTTCTTAACAAACTCCTCCTTTTCTCTCTCTCTCTCATTCTGCACCCTCAATTCTCTATCCTTCAAACATTTCAATAGCTATTCTTCATCCGTCTCTTTATCTCGCCACGTTTCTCCTGCTTTTTTCCCCCCTCTCTCCCATCTCCTCTCTCGTCAATTATCTCCCCCCTCTGCGCCAGATCTCAGATTTTACAACAGCTGCTGTTATGCCAGTTCGGGGCTAAATTTAACACAAGTGTGGATGGCAAAGAAAAAGCGGTATCCTGCCCATCTGCCCCACAGCCGTCTGCTAAGAAGGTTCTGCGATGGCACTGAGCTACCTCTGATTACCTCACTTATTCACGGCCACACATGCAAAACACAAAAAGGAGACCGGGATGCCCACTGACGGACAAGTTTACATGAGTGTGGATCCTCAAACACTCTGGCCCCCGCACACCGACCGATACCAACACACTCACGCACCTCCCTCCTGATGCTCAGAGGGCTCTCAGTACAGCAGGCTGGCTGTAGCAGGCATCTCAAGTGTCAGTGATTCCACACTTGATCAGTGACACTGTCGGGCCTGTGATCGCGTTGGTTGCAAGCACAATTACAGTCGACTGAGGAAAGTCATGACAAGGGGATTGTGATCAGGACCTGGAGTCAATATGAGCGTTGGTCCTTCCAGGTTGATCAGGGGAAGGTGTTGAGTAATTGGGAAAATATTTTATTTGGCCTCTAAAGTTGGACGTGATTTGACCACTGTGGATTTTTTTGTGCATCTATGTATGTGTGTATAGGGGCGGCATGGCTCAGTGGGTAGAGCGGTCATCTGGTGATCGTAAGTAAGGCTGCAGGTTCGATCCCCACACCCCCCATACACAGCTAGCTGCAATGCACCGTGTGTTATGAAACATTCCTCCGACGACCATCATTCAATTTTTCTGTGACTTGTGCCACGATAGACTCTGATGCTTCTGACCAGACGGGATGGTCTTTGCTGCCCTCGAGCATCGATGAGCTTTGTGAACCCCTCACCCTGTTGCCTGTTTGTGGTTATTCTCTCCTCAGACCACTGTCAGTAGGTACTTACTACCGCTGACCAGGAGCAGCCCACAAGCCTTGCTGTTAAAAAGATGTTCTGACTCAGTCGTCTGGCCATAATAATTTGGCCCTCGTCAAAGCTGCTCAGGTCTTTTTAATCCTGCCTATTTCTCCTGCATCCATCATGTTGACTGAGAGAGCTGATTGTTTTCTTACCATTCAATCTACTCAGACCATGAAATGTACCCTTGTATGGAGATGATCGACTATTCAGTTCACCCGGGTGGTCTTAATGTTTTGGCTCATATTGGTGCATTTATGCACTCATGCCTAGCAGTGAATAACAAGTCGATGAAGATGGAATAATGAGTGAATGGCAGTATTTTGTTGTTGTTGTCCCCGATGCTGTTTAGAGGTGGCCTAGTTCAGTGGGTAGAGCGGTCGTCTGGCGATCTGGAGGTTGCAGGTTTGATCCCCGGTCCAGCAGAAAGCATGTCGAAGTGTCCTTGAGCAAGACGCTGAACCCCTAACTGCTCCCTGAACATCACTTGGGGGCTTCCCACTGCTCCTAAACAATAGGATGGGTTGAATGCAGAGAGTTGCCGATTTCCCCTTGGGGGACTGATAAGGGGATCTAAAATAAAAATAAATATAAATGGATTCATTTTCATATCGTGCCTTTCTAGTCTAGCAACCACTCAGAGCCGTTTACAACATAACCCTCACATTTACCGAGCATGGGGGAATGGGGACGGATGCCCTTTTTCCTGCACAAATAACAGTAAAACCTACAACGGACACTTTTCTTTAAAGTTGTAACTGCTTGAGTAGCTCATCTTGCAGAAGCTACACAAAGGCCTCTCCTTGCGTCATGGCAATAGTCAGCGATGCAGAGTCCAGAGTGGTAAACGGCCCGTCACGTGAGTCTTAATTAACAGGTTTTTACCCAGAAGCATTTAATTTCTTCTCCTCACTGATTAGACTAATTGGTGAAATTTAATGGAGAGCTGGGTTAGCACTTTTTTCGGGGGGGGGGCTACCGCCGTGTAAAGCACATCTTGCTAACAAGACACACTAGCAATTAACAGCCCAGACTGACCGCGGTGGGCGACCGCAATGCCTAGAGGGATACTCCGCATGTGTGTGTTCGAGAGAGAACCTATTTTCAGACCTTCTGTGTACTCCAGACAAGTCACAGTGAGCCCTCCTGCAAAAAACAAAACAACAACCTAGTGCAGCCAATGGGAGACGTGTTTACATTTTATTATGAACCTGCGTGTGTGTGTGTGCGTGTGTAAGTCAGTATGTTTGTGTTTGTATATTTACACATTACTGATAGAATTTGCCTGAGCATAATGTCCATTATCTGAGTCTAATTCCATTACAAAGCCTAATGATTTCTGCTAGGGAAGCCTGAAAGGTTAACATTTCTCTGGGGTTTGCTGTTAACTGCCTGCAAGCACAGAACACCCACCTGATCTAAACATAAGTAGGAGGGTGACCTGATGCTTTAGAAGTGAAGGTCTGAAGGGCAGAGACAAAAAGACGAAAAGGGATTG